>APFE030923082.1:0-76732 GCA_000404065.3 Pinus taeda | reverse complement strand
CCGAAGGCTCTCACCAGGAGCAAATTCGAGTACCACCGAGGCAGGATAGGGGTTGCTGATAATCCATATCTTGTCGAGAGGGAGTGTTGAGATTGCAACAAGATGATGGAGCTTAGTGAAAAGAGACGCCTTCACTAAGTGGGCCCGCAGGCTATTTTTGGCGCAAGTCTATTTTTAGACTATGTCTATTTTTAGACATATGGATCATGTCTATGGATTGCAGGTTGCTGTTTATGGATGATTGATCAGGTTGGAAAAATAGATGGACTTCTATTTTTGATGAAAGTGTGAGTGATCACAGTGTGAGTGATCAAGTCTATTTTTAGACTGGCTGTCAAAAATAGAAAAGTCAAATATTATTATCTCACAATAATATTTGGACTATAAACTTTGTCTTATTCTCTTGGAGCATTTCAGTTCGAGCTACGGATGTGGCACATGCAATTGCATGAAGGAAATACGTGGTTCTTATGGGTTAGTTGAATATTTGCATGCATGACTTCAGTTAGAACTCAAGTGAGTTGAGTTTAGTGGACTGGAGGTGCAGTTGATGGAGTTGTGTTCAGTTTAGCTTTGTTAAACTGGTTGTATTTAGTATAACTGGCGAATAGACTAGAGATGAGTTGGGTGAATTAGTTATTAATTAATTCACAAGTTATTAACTCATAATACAACTAATGAATACATCAGTTAACTCTGTTGCATGTCAGTGCATGTTCAGTTCAGCAGGGACAGGTGTTAGAGAATCAGATTGCTATCAGTTGTGACTATAGTTGTGCACCAGATCTTGCACAAATCAGGGGATTGAGTATGCCAATGAGTTTGCCCACATTATAGCTTGTGCTCACGTGATTTAGCCAAGGAAATACGTGGTTGCCTTGGAATTATCATCAGTTCTTGAGCAGGTATTGAGCAACGGAGGCAGGCAGGCAACGAAGGAGAGTTGAGCCAGTGATTGATTCAGATCTGAGCTGTATTGTGTGTAACAGAGGTGGAGATACTTGTGAGAAGTATTATGCTGTGTAATGTTACATGACTCAATCATTAATATACAGATAGTTGGGGTTTTTAGCGAGATGCTTTCCCCGGGATACATACAGTGTTAATGTGTGAATGCTCTTGATGTTTTATTGTTATTGATGTTGCTATATTGATGATCAACGTAGAGGATCTTATGTATTGTGTATGTTTTCCGCAATAGTACATGATCAGGATAATCTCTGTTGAATATGTGTTAAATTATTCAAAATTTCTACAAAGACGTGATTGTTGTGTGACTTGTATGAAGAACAAGGTAGTCAATTCGTTAGGTGACGAGGATATTTTCATTAAGGAATACATGCCCCATATTTCTCTCACGCGTACACAAGTCATGAAGTATTGGCAACAAATAGGATGTTTAGAGCTATTGTGTGTGGGGGAATGCAAAGCTGAGAGAGAGAGATCAAGTGGTCTTTGGAACTGTATCAAATCCTTGAAAAAGGATCGTATGTGAGGAACCTTTTAAGAAACTATTGTTGTGTGAATGGTTTAGACAATATGGCTTACTTGTAAGGCTGAAGAAACCCTAGTTCTTGTGACGACTAAAAGAACCACTAGGAGCTTCCCTGGGATAAAACTTTGGTTCTTGACTCATTGATGAACCACCTAGAGAGTGATTTATTTACAATTGACAATTTCACCACTAATGAACCTTCTTGATAGTGGCCTCTCTTCTTCTAGAAGTGAGTTGGGATTCTTTGTATTTTGAAATGTTGGCATGAATGTATGTATGGATGAACTGTGAGAACTGTAATGAGATTAACTGGTGGATGAAGGAAACCATGGCCTTATGACGTCTTGTTTCCATTGTTTTCATTAGTTGAAAGCACCTATAAGCACCCCACCCCAGGCTTTTGAATTTGGCTTAGGGGTGAGAATTGCAAGTAAGGCTTCACTACAACTGTATATGGTTGGGTGGAGAGTTGAAGTCCTAATCCCATTTATCGATCACATTTTAATAACATAATATATTCAAGCCTTTATGCATGTATCTTTATGCATATGATTAATTTGTTGGGTTTAATGCTTATGATGATATTGGTTCATTTTGTTGGTTAATTCTTATGGAATAATTAGGAATGTGAATTCCTGTAAAATGTTAAAGATATAAGTAATGAACGAGGAATGGTTCATCCCTGGAGGACTAATATACTCATGATTTCCTATGCTTAATATATTTACTTATCATACATTGGCATCAGGCAATTATTTTACTGAAGTTAATGTCCAGGGAGGTCAAATTGGCATGAAAATGTATTGCAAGTACCCAAAATATAATCTTAGGAATGTTTTATTCATGTATTCATCGAGAGTCTACAAATTGGTTAACAATGGAATGTGTGTTGAGAGATGGGTAGATCTCTGTGATATTATCATTTTGTTGCGTTGTTGAAGGAATGGTTCAACTCTTGTCCTTACTCGAAGCTTGAAACTAATATAATTAGCTGAGCATGAAGAAGAAATATTTTCTATTGAAATTCTCTCTCCTTTTGTTTTAATGACATGCGCAACTGGCTTGTTCATCTGGTTGGTGTTTATATATTTAAGCTCATGAGCGACATTGCAACTTGTGTATATATATGTGTGTTTTTAAATAACTATACACTCGTTGGTTGGGTCGAAGCTGTTGTAATATTAAGAAGGATAACTCCAATGGCATGCCATATAAAACCTTTAGTGTAATGGCCTTAGCCCTAGATTTAGGTCCAAGTGCCCATAAAAACCCCTAAATCCAACCTATGTGTGTTTATAGACAATGTGGTAAGTGGGACTGAGCCTTGATACTTTAAAAATGGTTGTTCATGAGAATATTAAAATATTCTTGTAATTTTCTGTTAAGAGCTTTAACAAAGACGAGTTGAAGCATGCGGGTGGAGCACAAAGGATCCACAATTATTATTATTTTAAGGCCCAACAATAAATCTAGGTTATTGACCATGTGGTCATAACACATAACCAAGCATGAGGCTAGTGTAATGAAGGGACAATACTAAATGTGAGAAATCGAAAACCAAGAGGTGGGTAGGCATGACTGTGTCCTTTTCGTGTTCACATCCCTAGGTCTGTTTGCAGTAAGTAATTAATATCTAAACAGGCAAGCAACAAGAATAGAAGCAGGTAGGTGGGACTGGGCTTAAGGGGAAGAGACATCCTGAGATGATGTATGCCCAGAGGTTACATCCCGAAAGCTCACAAGAGGTTGCACAAGAGAAACACCCAGGCTGACAAGGACCAAGATGGCGTGGTGTAGCCTACATCATAATGATGGCTAAGATGACGTGGAGGACATGCATTATCTGGCGGAGGAACTAGTGCCCATGTAAAGCAGGCCTATCATGGTGTTAGGAGGCTTAAGGTGGGCCTACATAGATGGTAATTCTATCAAAATAGTTGATAATAATAGTTAATAGAGGATAAGCACCAAAGCCAATGAAGTAGTTCAATTTCTTTAGTACATGTGAACATATCATATACTGTAAACATATAAATAATAATCTTACAACATTCATGATACATGCATAAAAGTATTTTAGCCCAATGAGCTTCTAATTATTAAGTGAAAGATCCAAGTACATAGTTACAATGGTGAGACATTAGCTCCAATAGTTGAGCATTAAGTCACTTCTTGCTTCTCCAAATAATGATCTTCTCTCATATGACAAGCTAGATAATCCAAGGCTATGTTTTCAAAGTCTAAGAGGTTTCTTCTTTGAGCACCACCTTGCCCTGTTCAGGTGGTACACCAACCAATTAAGTTCACTCATGAAAAGGAAAGACTAGTTTGGAAATAATCTATTCTACCCCTACTTTACTCATGGAAGAAGTTGATTGTGATGAGCGTGTGTGAGGGCTAAGAAAAAAAGGCTTTTTGAGAATTTCACAATTGAAATTAGTTGTGGTTGAGGGAGGACACCATTGCTCACTAGGAATGCACAATGTGCTATAAGGAGGGTCTCTTTAGGTTCCAACATAGTGAAAAAGTGCAAGGGACAAGGTTGATGAGCCTTTTGAGTGAAACGACACAGTGCTCAGGGCTCAAGGAAGAAGGAGACCATGATAGCATAGTTTAGATTCCCAATGGCTATGGGAGGACCTCACTATGCACTAGAACTACTTAATTCATTGAGGGAGACAAGTTATAACAAGGCATGGTGCAGTGATGGGTTTCATTCGGTAGAGAAGGTAAGATTAGGCATTGTACCTACACAATGTGTAGTGCTTGAGGGTTAGGCTTCCATGCTAGTGCAATTAAGGGTTGTAGTAGATCAGATGTGGAATCATTGTCCACTAGAAATGTGAACTAAGCTGAGGGAGGCTCACTATAAGAGAGAGTTGTGTAGTTAGCTAAGGAAAGCAACAAAAAGTCAAGTGACTTTGCTAGGAGGATTCTCACTACATTGTGAAGGAGAGGGAGCCTATGTATTGTGCAGTTTATCATTGAAAGGAGATGGAGAAGTCCTTGCTATCAACTAGAAATTCACCATGTTCTATACAAGGCATAACTGATTAGAGCTCAGTGAAGTGTGTCAGTACAAGAAACAAGGGTTAGTGACTATGCTTTGAAAGTTCTTAATGCACAATGAAAGGAGCTGACCTGAGAAAATATCTAGTGCTCAAGTTCATAGGAAAAGGTTTCATCAATGAAGCTCATGGATAGGGAGTTCTAATCACTTGGTGAAATATTAAACCCTTCATAACTTGCATTGGGCAGGAGGACCAAGAAGAGATTTATAATGGCTGAGTGTGGGCCGAGTAGAGTGAGAGAAAGAAACCCATTCTAATGAGACTCAAATGAAGATCACACACATGACTTCCATCAATACAAGCTATGGAAATGCTAAGATTCAAAATGAATGATCACACCTTGACATGATAGAAAAACAACACTTATTTCTAAGTGTGATAGTTAAAATGTAGCATTGCGACACTTAGAATACAAGTTGCGACAGAAGTGTCGATTGGCACCAGAAAGTGCACTAAGCTACAAGAATCTAGCTATCACATATTCTCATGATATATAGGACCATCTATTGTGAAATAGTGCTCTAGAAGTGCCTCTAGTGATGTGCGAAGGTGGGATGCATACATGAAGTCAAAAGTTAAAAGTGACACTTACAACAACAAGACAAAGTGAAAAAGACCCTTACAAAAGTTGAAGAAAATGAAAGTGACGCATGCAAAAGTTAAAGAAAATGAAACTGACACATGCAAAAGTGAAGATAACGTCAGAAAAACATTTTTTTAAATGAAATTAAGAAAAAGGGACATCCACGAAAGTGAAAGCTATAGTTGAGAATACTCATTGGAATAGTAGTACAATTGCAGCCAAAGTAAGAGAGACTTTCAATGGAGAGTGCACACTGATCATCCACATATGTTGCAGAGTACGCTATTGCATAGTCACTATCAATAGTAATTATGCAAGACTTACGTTAAGGAGTTGTGCAATACCTATCTAATATTGCGTAAAAATACATTCATTTGTAAGTTATTCGAGGAATGAGCATGTAGAGAAAGTGATTTTGATACTTAGAATATGAGAAGAAGAATAAAAAATCAATTGACCATGAAGGGACCATGGAATGACAGATCAAAAGATCCTATTTAGGCTCCAAAATTCAAATGTAGGAAAATCTTTAGAGGGTGTTTGATGGAGCGTCAACACTTGGCGACACACTGGTAGAACTCCGGATTCTATGTTTAGGTGCTCTACCAAATTCTTGGTTTTTTGGTTCTCAGATAGTATTCTGAACTTTCATTCCCTTTGCATATTGTTGAAAAAAATCGGTGTTTTTGTCCCCACTCTTAAGCTAGAGCATTCTTCTCTTGAGATGCCACATCTCCTCCTTGTTCGCCAAATTTTTCCTCTTGCTTGTTTCAAGATGGATCACTCTTTGTTTAGACTTGTTTGAGATGTATCCTTGTCTTTTCGGGTCTTCTAATATTTCCAATTACACTTATATATATTTAAGTTCGACCTCATCCTTTTTCTATTTTTTTTCGCAGCCCAGGAAATGGTTTTTTGTTTTAACCTTTCCAAATTTTTAGCAAATTTTAAGGCTATCGAATTATCAACCTTATGATCATGATTGGACCGGTTTTCTACTTCCAGAATTCAGAAATATTCCTATTTTATCCATGAGGAGTTGAATTTGAAAGGGATTCGTAGTGTAGTGTAATCAACTTTCAATTCCAAAAAGGCTAGGTGGTGATCAGATTCACCGCCCCGCCCAATCCATTGACGGAACAAGGGGATGTGCTCAGCAAGGGAATCAACTATTAGGAACCAGTTGATTCTTCTAGAAATTATAGCCTCCCCATTCCTCTTATTCCTCCATGTGGGATTATTTTGAAGAAATTATAGCCTCCCCATTCCTCTTATTCCTCCATGTGGGATTATTTCTAACCAAACCAATATCATAAAGACCCATCTCTTCCATTTTATGAGACAAATAGTCTAAAAGAGGGTTTAGATAGGCAAGAGGGCCTGAAATTTTTGATAACCCAATTGAGAAGTTTAAGTCACCTCCCATCACTAGGGTTTGCTCCGTCATAAAGGATTGACCCAAAAGAGAGTCCCAAAAACCCATCCTCTCCTAGTAAGGGGCATAGATGTTCATAACCTTTAGTGCCATCCCTACCTCAGTTGAAAATATATCAACCCCCAACTCCAAATTAAATCCTCGTGCTAATAAATTTTTTATTGATCTCAAATATCCCTAGTGCTTGGCCTCCATACCTTCCCTGCACATCAAATGCTACAAAATTCCATTCTATCAAAAGATATTTGAAAGCCCAAGAGATAGAGTCGCAGGGACTTGAGGATTCTTGCAGGAATATAATGTCAATGTTTGCTAACTTTACCAATTTCTTCAGTGCTAGTTTTTTAGGGGCACTAGCCAAACCTCGATAGTTAAAAGATAAGCAGATCATGATGGAACATGGGTAGGGGTTGACACTAATCTATGCAACTCGGGGATGGTAGATTGTTGGCCCATGGTTACCTCATAGTTGGAAATTTTCTTAGCTTTAGATAATACATTTTTTGGCCCCGTACCTTACTGAAATTGTTAGTTGACATGATAGTGTGTGACACATATTTTGACGATGAGCAGAGAAAGTAACCCAAATGGGAAGATGCTAAATAAATAGAGGCTCGAATTCAAGATGGGTTGGGTGGAGTTAAAGAGGTAGGTTGTCAACAGGATAGGGCATACAATGGGATGTGGTTTGTTAGCTTGAGAGGCATAAGTCTTATTACAAACATAATCCATTTCTAAATAGGAAATAAACATTGTTAAAGAAGAAATAGTAGGAACAAATCCTATAACCGGATTCTCAACTTCTAATGGGGGGATTGCTGAAATAGGTACATATCCAGAAACTTGAGGTGATTATTTTCATTCAGCTTGGTGCCCCAAAATCCATCATCTCCACTATGTCTTGAATAGTCCCTACAGTCCCTGTGGGAAAAGTTATCTGATTCTATTCTATAGATGCTTGACCAACCCCTTTATGAAGATTACAATGGGTATCAAAGTTGACATTCCTTTGCTTCTGATCTTCCTGATCACCTGGTTCCATCATCTCCATTGGGCCATCAGGAGTCCCTACGGGAAAAACTAGTTGGGTTTGTTACGTAAATGCCTAACCAACCTCCTTATGAAGATTATCATGTGTATTTGAACTAACATTCCTATTTCCTTTAAAATGAGCAGACAATCCTCCATCAAATGGCCCACTTTGTGACAACATCGAGACCTATATAGGACGCCCTCATAATCCAACTTCTATTTGTGGGTGATACCTCTGAATCTTATATTAATGTCTGGGTAAATGTATTCACTAGTACCAATGTTGACTAGGATTTGAGTGATTCCCATCCTCCCTGTAACTTCCAATGAATGGTCCACTTCTAAAAAAACCCCTTGATGATCCCTAATTCTCTTGTGTCAAACCAATAATTCATAGGTAACCCTGGCAACCGAACCCAAAGTGGGGCATTACCCAAATTTTCTCTTGTTGGGCGCGGGATCCCCCAAGGAAAGTTTTGCGGCTTAAAGCCCAGAGTTTGGCCAAAAGATGTAAATCCGATGTAAAGACTCCACAATTTGTGGGCACAAAGCGTGAAGTTTTCAATGAGTCATAGGGTTGTCCACCCTCAATTTTGTAATGTAATGTCGGCTATAGAGATCTACCCATGGTCTGCGGACCATGGGATTGTATAAATAGCGCAAGGCTCTAAGTTGTAAATAAGTCAATTGATGATCATGGAATAGGAGCATAGTGGAAGATCTAAGTGTAGAGTCAAGTCTTTGGGTCATAGAGTAGGAGAAGGCTTTGTAGCGGAGTGCGTAGAGGCCTAGTAGTCCACAGCTGAGTGCGCGGACCCTTGCAGCTGAGTGCGCAAGGCGAGTCGAGTCTGTAACAATTGGAGCATTAATAAAGAGAAGTTTTACCTCAATTCTATGTATTTATTTCCTATTTTATGCATTGAATGTATTGGTTATAAATTGCACTTCTACTGTTTATATGATGTGCGAACATATGTATCTGTGTTGATTGATTGAATTTGAAATAGAATATTTGTTTGAGCAAAGTTAACTAACATCTACAAGAAGATAAGTAAGATACATGTTGTAATTGGGGGAAATAGTGTAGATCACGGCCACAACGGTGCGAAAGTATCTCAGCCCCTGGTTAGGGTTGTGTGAAAGGTAATTCTAATAGATCGCAAAGGTCTCATAGGTCAGACTAGTGTGCGAAGTGACCTGCGCCAAGGTAGGCACAGTTGGACTAAATCAACACGTTAGACATCTCAAGGGCGTGGAAACTTGGTTCCAACATCCCCCCATACTGCTTCGGGTGAGACTTCAGTTTGTGCTCCACGGGCTAATGCCGAAAGGGCCAGTAGTGTAGGGATTTGTTTGGCTAATTAACTCTGAACTTGGGTTAGGCCCCATCAAGACAACAAATGGTTCTGTTTCCGAGACCAGAATTTACATAGAGATTTCTAATGTCATATCATTGGAATCCAACTAAGAAGGAAATTGAAGGTTGGTTGGACAAGAGAATTAAAGATTTTGCAGCACAGGAGAACATGAATCCATGACTGAAAAAATAAGAGTGGTTAGACTACTACCTATACACAGAGATCCACAAAATCTTCTTCGCATCCTTTCCTACTGAGCTGTACGAGTGGATTGCGAAGCTAGCAGATAGCCAAGGAAGGTGGAAATTGGAAGGTCCTATTGTGTGGACCCCGGAGTTAGTGTGAAGATGGGAAGCATCAGAGGATAAGATCATGTGCATTGTTGATCACTGGCTTGATCATATTATAGGAGGATTCATTACTGAGTTCACAGTTGACACCTCAGTTAGCTACAACGAGGTAGAGAGACGCTTTCTCAAAGGACCGTGAGGTAAGTACATAAAGTCTCTGAATACTTGGATTAAAATGTTATTGTATGAAAAAAGGATTATGCAGTTACATTGATGTTCGGGGCTACACGAAGTGGAAAATAGTACAGGAACGAAGGAATTAAGGGACTTGAAAATAGCCCCTTGATTTCACCTCAACGAGGGGATGAGGAAGAGCTCATGAAGGTCTCTCTGCGAAGTGTGATCCATTTGATAAGGCAAAGAATTCCGTGAATACCACCTCCACCCACACCGCCACCAGGCTCACCACCATCACCTCCATCTTCACCCGTACCACCTCCACCACCACCGCGATTCAATATGCCAAGAGAAATAAAGTTGTCTATGTTCAAGGGATTGGGAAATGAGGATCTAGACCAATTTTGGTATGTTGTGAGAGCTGTATGGGAAGCGCAGGGAGTTACAGATGAAAATATAAAGAAAGCAACACTGGTTAGCACTCGGCAGGATCATGCGCTGACATGGTATATTAAGCATTCTAATGATAATCTGAATGCGGGAATCATGAATATCCAAATTGCACTAAATAAGGAATTCAACAGGCCAAATTCTGAAGCACAGTCCATCATTGGATTCAAAGAGATCATAATGATACTAGGTGAGACTCCTTGGGAGCTGGATCAAAGGCTGAAATGTACAATTCGTGAAGCTAATATGAATCTGACGGATGGGCAGCACCGCGAGTGGTTTGTAACATCACTAACACCACATTTAAGGAGTGCGCTATCGCAGCATAAGTTAACAGTTCAGGTAGAGGCCTTAGAGATTGCAATGAGGCTACATGAGACCCTGATGGAGTATCCCAACTTGGGATTTTAGCAAATCCACATGCAGCTGAAGAATTCATGCCTTGAGATGCAGAGTTCGAAACAGGACACGACAGTTCAACTAGAAGTGCGCGAAGAGGTGTGGTGTATAAAATGCAAGGGTCAGGGTCATGACAAGGACCACTACCCGGTTTTCTCAAATTACCTTGTAGGAGGAGGACTGATGCCGTTAAGGTCAGAAGCGCAAGAAAGACCTAGCTGCTTTGCGATGCGCGATTTATCAAATAGGTGGAAAGCATGCTACAGACAACTGCCATTTGTTACAAAAGTATACACAAAATTAGCAATAGTTGTTTTGTAATTTTTGTAGGTCGGTGGGACACGATGAGAACACTTGTAGAAGCTATGAGTTGATGATAGATAGAACTCCTACCTACAGGGTTCAGGTCGAATCGTGGCCCCTAGACCAGAATACATGCATGGCGCGAACAGGATTTCAGGGGCATGGACGAGGCCAAGGTGGAGGAGGACCTGGAAGAGGTCGCGGATAGTTGATATGATACAATTGCAGAGGGCTAGGACATTATGCCCGTGATTGTATGAATCCAACGCTCCCATGATGTTTGTATTGCACCTTGTTTGATCACGATACAAAAGATTGTCCTACACTAATAGCTAGGATTTGCGACAAAGGAGCACTACCGCCTCCATTGACTCAGAACCTGTACATGATGAGGTATGAGTCGCATGAGGAAGACCCAAATGTGAATATTGTGCTCCGAAGTGGAATCACAATGGGAGATGACAAAGGAAAACAACCAGAAGCTCTGGTAAAAGAAGCGGAGTTTGATTTGGAGTGCACCTGGGAAACCTTTATGGAAGCTAAGAAGAGCTTCGTTGATGCCTCCACTTCAAGAAGCAAAGATAGACTGGAGCCGAAGATGGACCCATCTATTCTCACGATGTTCCTGGAAACATGTATGAAGTTACTATGCGACAGTAAGGCTGTAAAAGGATTATAGGAACTCATTAACAAATGCGCCAGGACTGCGCCAAGAGAGCCGCACGTAGTTCGAAAGATTGGAAAGCATAAGACAAGGACGGGAAGAGAAATGAGACTTACCGCACAGATTGGAGAATATGAAATGGACCAAGTAATCTTGGATTTAGGATCGTATGCAAATGTTCTGCCAAAACAAACATGGGAGTGAATGGGGAGACCTACATTGCAGTGGTCTCCTATTCAACTGCGAATGGCGAACCAACAAAAGATAATACCCATGGGGCGATTGCAGGGAATAACTATGGACACTGAAGGAGCGAGCACGCTAGCAGACTTTGAAGTGATAGAGATTTTTGATGACAACAATCCCTACCCCGCGCTCTTAGGAATTGATTGGGCCATTGACATGAACGGGGTGATTAATCTGAAGAAGCACAAGATGATTTTTGAGTATAAGTCTCTACGCGTAGTTATACCCCTGGACCCTGCTGAAGGATCGCGCTATACAGAGCCGATGCATGACTATGAAAGTGTTGATGAATTGGAGTGCATCTACAAGATAACCGAGCAAGAGGAAGATTGGGTGAATCCCACCACGCATGGGCAAATTTCATGGGAGTGCGAGAACTCCTGTACATTAGATTTTGATGAAGAGATAGAATGATGGCAGAATCGTTTACATGAAGTAACCATGCTGAATTGTAATATGATGACAAGATCACTGCACTACGTATCGACAAAGGTAAGAGACCTACCTACTTATGATGGGTTAAGCAAGGTAGATAACTTCTTGGACAAATTTGAAAGGGAGGTAATAGAAAAGAAACATTTCCAGGCATTGAATTGGGTACTGCACGCTATCATTCACCTTATGTTGTTAAGGAAATCACAGAGGATGGCATGGTGTAGTTGGTGAAATTAAATGGCAAACTCTTCCCAGGAAAAGTAAATGGTAGTCATTTGAAGCCATACACAGGTGGCTTGGCCATCTGACTAGCCACAGGAAGCACAGTCATAGTGCTCCAAGTAGCTGGAAGGAAGCGCGAAACTATAAAATGCTATGCCTGGACGCTGCGTGATGTTAGGACTGCGCGCAGGAGTGAAGTGGCACAGGGCTCGTGACAGTGCGAGGGTAGCTGCACTGCCACGCGAGTTGGCTGGAAAGTGACCATTATAGTCACTATTCATGATGTGATGCTTGGTTTGAGACCAAATGGAGCGGGCTGCAGGCATTTAAGGTGAACTTTATGGGCTAGATTTGGGAAAATCTACCACCAAGGGAGCATTAATGGACCAAAAGTGGGGGGAACAGTCGAATTCAAATTCAAAAGGCACTATAAATTGAAAAGGGTTGTCCAACAAACAACACTTGGCCATTTGAGAATTGAGTTGTTGCATTATCAACTGTTTATGGACCTTCCAAACTTTGAGGCTTTGAGAGCAAGCTGAGTGTTTGAAACATTGCTGAAAGAGACGTAGGACCTCCTAACTAGAATGATGTCAACACCTGAAGAAGCCATGGATATCGAAGCAATGACCGCTAAGGAGGCAGCGTGGGCCATAACAGTAGGAGAAGCCCCAAAAATTGCCAGGATACTCGCAGAAATCCCTAAATTTCCATGCACGCCGAGACCCAAGAAAGACAAGCAACCTATGGTACCGGTGCTCATGTCCCCTAGAAACCCACTGAGAACTAAACTTACCATGGAAGAAAAGGGGAAGGTGATCAATTTGGAAGTCGATGAGGAGGAGGAAGGCTTTTAAGAAATCCTGGTAGAGGAGGAGGAAGACGTAGAGATGGAGGTGGAAACTCTGCTTGCGGACCCTCTCACCAAGCTTCCCACGTATGTTCCTCCGCAGAAGGGGAAAGCAAGGGTGCCCAAGGACCTAGATGAGAGCAAGATCTCTCTGCAAACCTCGCTGCTCCCCGACGGCATCATTTTTTACAGATCGCACTTGGGGCGAGTGCTGGTATTAAAATTTGAAGACTGGGATCTCGTAGACCATGAGAAGTTCCCACATTTGGCAACCGTGCAACTCATGTGCCAGCAGAAAAACACACCACCGAGAGTCATCGAGTTGGAGCCGCCCCAGTGGTTGTGAGGTGTAGAAAAGGCAGCCATGTTAAACATGCTCTAGGTGTCACATAAACATCGCACCCCAGTGACTATTTTTGTCATCACGCAGCTGCTCTACGTGGTGCATGATGGGTGTTTGTGGCTGGAGGAGCCAATCCCCATCAGAGACCACCTAATTCACAGAATTACCTAATCCCTTGCAAAGGGGAGGACCCAATGAATATCTCGGAAGATAAAAGTGATGATCTGGCCATCGCAGAGGCCATGAAGAAAAAGTTCAGGCTGGAGAAGAAGAAGAGAGGGTACGTGATCTCCAGCATAAACAACATTTTGGTCAAAGTCGTGACGCAAATACTGGCTGGGAAGGTTATGCGGAAGTGTTGCACGGATGAGGTGCCCACACCAGTGGTTGCACTTGCCGTGCAATACGCATAAAGGGTCCAATTTAACTAGGTAGACTACTTGTGCAGAGATTTCTTGGAGAACTGTTGCGACGCATAGGAACAGGGGAAGACTTTCCACTATGCATGGCTTCTGTTATCCACAGTGCTGATGGCTTGGGAATTACCCGAGGATAGCCAGTTCCCAACGATTGTGCAGGATCTTCCGGAGGCAACAAAGTATGGTTTGTTGTGGGTAACTAAAGATGCACAGAGGATCAAAGGCAACAAAATATTCTAGGTGTTCATGGAGATGAACATTAGAATAGGGATTAACTGCAAGCCATGGTTTATAACAGTCTGCAAAGCTTCATGGAGTTCAAGGCAGTCTTTCATCACGTATACATCAGGGTGCGGAAGGACCCCGTGAAGATGTGGCACAAGGTCCTTTATCTGGAGACGGACAATGTCATATTTGCCTTGCTTGAATCGTGGCTGCTGGAGTGGCGCGCTCCAACCAGCTCCATGGTGGAACCAGAGAAGTCCACTACACAGAGGCAAAAGGAGGAGGCAAAAATGCGGATGGTGCAGTTGGCAGAAAAGTGAAGGAATGAAGTAGTATCAGCCAAGGCGCAGGAGGCACAGGATGTTGCGAAGGAAACATAAGAGCAGCAGAAGGCAATAGAGAAGGAGTGTGAGGGACAGAAGTCACCTTCGCCTGAACAGGAAACAAATACAGATGAAGGTGGTGCAGACCCACAGACAACATCCACACAGCTGAAGCGACAATGTCAAAGGGAGCCGGTGGGGCCACGGAAGAAGTCGAAGGCCTCAAAGGCTTCTTTTGACCTGATCACCCTCACTAAGGGGGGTCTACATGACATTGGGGATACGGTGAGGGATGTCACCGTAGAGGCCCTCCTGTAGTTCGCGGAGGAAAACCAGATGGTGTTGTGGGCCCTCCGGGTGTAGATACAGGAGTTACAGGTGTGCACTCCATCGACTGGTACTCTGTCAACCACCCTCACAGTAGGCATGACCGCAGCTGAGTAAATGTTGTGTGCTCTTATGACCAACACTATAGTGTTTCCATAGGGAGAATTGGTTACAGAAAATGAGGCTGACAGGCCTATGGTCAGTATGATGAAGGGAGATGGAATAAATATGGTTGAACTCCCTCAGGAGATGCTCTATGTTTTACAGGACGGAGTGACTGTAGAACTGCGAGCCAGGGAGGGGTGCGTGCTCTAGGTCATGAGCGAGCAGCGAATAAATATTGAACAGTTGAGCTTGTAGCTCGACAAGGTAGTGGTGCAGAACCGACAGATTGTGCAGGTGGTCAAGGAAGCCTGCCAGATGCTCCCGGATTTGGCCATCCTAGCAGAAGACCCAGTGAAGGTGCACATCTGAAAACTCGCAGTAGGGGTGCATGAGGCAAAGGAAGAGATGGCCAAGTTTCAGAGGGAGCTAAACCTTTAGATAGCTGAGCTACAATTGAAGGTGTAGCCTTCAACCCCACCAAAGGTGAAGGAATAACATGCCAGCGCCATTACAGCAAGAATAACGGAGATCAATAGTGCAGTGAAGGACTATACAAAGCTGTTCGAGGAGTCATTCAAGGTTCTCACTACTCTGCATGAGGACTCAGATATACAAAACCTAGAAACAGAAGTACACAAGTTGTAGCAGAAGTATGATTAAAAAAAAGGGAAAGCGTAGATGGTGGCCCTTACACAGAGGCTCATGCGAATGCAGCAGGCGAAAGTGCTCGAGGAGCAAGTGGATGTTGCTCGAAATAAGGAAGTTGTTTTGAAGGTACACGTACAACCATGGATTGATGAGGAACTTTTCATTACTACTTTGATTGAAGCCAATCTTGTGCAGATGCATGGAACGAAAGAATAGGTTCAGGAAAGCAGTTCAACTACTGTAGTCTCTGAACAGCATGTCCAAGAAGTGCAGTAGGCAACTGCTCAGTGCACTGTCGATATTGTAGAAATCCGGGCAGAGTTGGAAGGTCTTCATGCAAAGATCTCCACACCGACAGAGTGACTCGAGGGTGAATCATGATGTTTGTGTTGGGGTCCTGTTGGGTGCGGGATTCCCCAAGGAATGTTTTGCGGCTTAAAGCCCATATTTTGGTCAAAAGATGTAAATCTGATGTAAAGACTTGGAAATTTATGGGTGCAGAGCATGAAGTTGTAAATAATTCATAGGGTTATCCGCCCTCAATTTTGTAATGTAATGTCAGCTATAGAAATCTACCCATGGTCCACGGACCATGGGATTGTATAAATTGGGCGAGGCTCTAAGTTGTAAATAAATCAATTGATGATCATGGAATAGGAGTATAGTGGAAGATCTAAGTGTAGAGTCGAGTCTTTGGGTTGTAGAATAGGAGAAGGCTTTGCAGCTAAGTGTGCAGAGGCCTAGTAGTCCGTAGCTGAGTGCACAAGGTGAGTCGAGTCTGTAATAGTTGGAGCATTAATAAAGAGAAGTTTTACCTTAATTCTATGTATTTATTTCTTGTTTTATGCATTGAATGTATTGGGTATAACTTTCAGTTCTACTATTTATATGATGTGCGAACATATGTCTCTGTGTTGATTGAGTGAATGTGAAATAGAATATCTATTTGCATGAAGTTAACTAACATCTATAAGAAGATAAGTAAGATACGTGATGTAATTGGGGGAAATAGTGTAGATCACAGCCACAGTGGCGTGAAAGTATCTCAACCCCTGGTTAGGGTTGTGCGAAAGGTAATTCTAACAGACCGTGAAGGTCTCGCAAGTTAGAATAGTGCGTGAAGTGACCTACGTGAAGCTAGGCACAGTTGGACTAAATCGACACCTCAGACATCTCAAGGGTATGGAAACTTGGTTCCAGCATCCCCCCCATACTACTTCGGCTGAGACTTTAGTTCGTGCTCCGTGGACTGATGCTGAAAGGGCCAGTAGTGTAGGGATTTGTTTGACTAATTAACTCCAAACCTGGGTCAAGCCCCATCAAGACAACATCTCTCTTAACGTCAAATAAAGGGGACCATTTCTTTAAAATTGTTGGAGTATACTTGATATTGTGGTCCTTTGATAAGAGCTTTCTTTCATCCTTTGTTGTTTGAAATCTAAGAGAGAACCATCCTTGTGTCAGGGTCTTGATTTCCACCGGTTCAAAAATTTTCCCCTTCCATTCTTTGTCATACCATGATTTGAGAAAATTGACTGAGAAAAACCTACCTTTGATGTACCCTGTAACTACTATATATGCATAGGCCTCTATTGCTTCACCAATTTTAACACCTTATCCAAAAACCAAGTTCATTTTATCAATTCTTGATCAAGTGCTTTTTCTCTTCTTTACCTTCTTTCCTTCGATTGGGACACTTTCACTTATAGGTTTCCCCACTAGGATTTCATCTTGTATTGGTTGGTTATCCACAGAAGCAGTGAAAGCTCCTTTATTGGCCTCAGTAGGTTTGAATAAATTTTGCAAGATTTTTTCTTCACCCTTGGGCTCTTTCAGAGAAAAAGGGTTTCTTGCAAAACCTTTAATCTGTTTGGGGACCAACTATACTTGAATATCAATAAACACCTTTGATTGATAAAACCCTTGATCACTAATTGGAACCATAGGGTTTGCAAGACTAGGGACCAAGAAAATGCCTGGGAAACCCTTAGAGAAACACTCACCTTGGGCTCCCACTAGATGTGTTCCTCAAAACCTAGACAAGTGGTAGGCCCTAATGAAAATGAACATGGAATACTAGAAAATGACAAAGAGAAAATACCTTGCTCAAGATATAACGTGTTGGGGAAAAAATGGGGAACGTCATTTCATTAGGCCCAAACCTCACAATTTCAGCTTCCATAAAGGAATCTCTATCTGGATTACCTGCCACAAATGCATGCTACTAAGGTGGCTTGTAAGACCAAAATGCTACATATTCATCGATATTGGGCAAGAAATCCACTAGTTCCTCCATTCCTCATAGTGACCACCTGTTACAATACTATAACAACTACTTGTGACCACAAGAGGTGCTACCAAAAATTCCTCAGGCCGATTTAATTCACCTATTTACCACTGTAACTCCCTGTAAAAACTTCAAACCCCTAACCCTAGATAAAGATAAGAGAGACTCCTTCATTCCTTCTTCCAATCAATATCATCATTTTAATTAAGTTACCTAGTTTTACATTGATTGATATTTTATATTAATTTTTAATATATAAAAATGTTATTGTAATCAATATACTTTGGATCATCTATTTTTTTTTGTAAAGTGAATATTATATGAATTGGAGGAAAGCTTTCTTATGTCACTTGAGTAATAGACAATGTTAGCCTCTCATTAGGGAGACTTGACCCTAACCAAAATAGAATCCTCCTAAGGGGGAACTGAGATAACAAAAAAAAGACAATATAAAAAACTTGTTATATCTGTTGTACTGTCTTGAGATTTGTTGACTACACAGAGTAATGATAAATTACAATTGAAGCAGTGGCATAAAATGTTATTCTCGGGGCTCTAACTCATAAACTACAATCCTAACAAGTTTTTTGGCCTTCTCCTAAGGCGTGCTACCCATATGAGGAAGGTCAAGGTGCTTCTCAATCTACACCATTCTATAATCCATAATATTCGGGTGGTTATGAAAGCACTCCAATGCGTGGAGGAAATGATCTCTACGCTCTTTCCTATCCATCAATGTGCGCCCCAGAATAAACTTCATCTACCAATATAAATCAATGTTCTAAAAATATTGGGTGGAACACCTTATGGTTTTCCTGTATCTGGGATCTAGTTAACCCATTAACCAACACTCTACTCTCTGAAAGGGAGGATCTATGGGAAGGGGCCTCACTCTCTGTTCTAGAAATTTCCTCTTGAATCAAGTCTAGAGTAAGTGACCAGCATCAACCTACAAAGTTTTGTAGTTGTTTTTTCTTACGAGCTTACCCCCTTTATGCTCTCTCTTAATAAAAAGTTTCTCCCCTGCTGACTCTATCCCATTAGCATGACATCTTAACAGAATTGGTTGGTTCCAATATAGCTACCACGTCGAAAGACAATGCCTCCAAATATGAGCTCACAATATTCTATGAGAATAGACAATTCTAGATCGAGAGTTCCTCGACTGGAAAGCCACCCATGTACTATCACCTAGACTACTAGAGAGGTAGACTCAGACTAGTGTTAATGCAAGCAAACTCAGAATTAATATTGTTTAACTCCCTGCAACTTCAATAGAGAAGTAACCCCAATTCTCTAGATACTTGATCTTTGACCCAACTAGATAACCTAGACACCCGATAGAAATTATGCACATAAAGGGTTCCTAGCTAGTCCCCTCATCAACCCAACAAGTCAAACAACTACATTAACATAAATATAAAATAAGGTAACACAATAAGCATATAATTCACTCACCAGAGGATGGAGAGATCATGCTTGCTTTATACTAGGAAATAAGGATACAAGTATTAACCCAAATGGACTAACTCCCCCATTCAATCATAAACACAAAAAACCGGATTTATTTGGTAGAAAACAAATTCAAACCCAATTTGAAGGAATTAAATAGGATAGGAGCGTAAGGAACAAAATGGTTATATTAATGAGAACTAATGATACCAAACACAATCAACCCTACCCAATTAAACATAGTAGACACCAAAATAAAAACCCACCTCCCCAAATCATCCCAATCAAGCCAACTCACCCCACAACATTCCCAAAGAACTTGAGTTTTTCCAATGAGTGCTAAAATGACCTTGTTCCGCCCAAAAGAAATAATAAAAGAGATAAATACGAAGGGAAAAAATATACCTAGTAGTACCAAAGAAGAATACCCTTTGTCCATGTAATGCACATGCCCCATTTCTTTCTCATTCGACAGTGTTGTAATGAGATCACAAGCCTACTTATCACTTGACTAAACCCAACATTTATGCCAAAGGGGGAAGGAAAATTCTTATAGCATGAAAGTAGAAAAGTCCAAATAATCCCCACCATCTAGTAAATTTCCTTAACTTTGAGATAAAGAGCCACTCCAGAGCTCAAAGACACCTAGGGAACTGTAAATCAATAATTACCTAATCTCTTCATCCAACTTCCACAAATAATCCCCTTCCCAAGCTGTAGATAACAAAATGTTTGCTTCTAAAAGACTTCTGCCCCTCTCTGCTCATGCTTCCAAATACTCAATTTCCACACTAATAGAGAAGAGATGGTTTTCTCTCTTAGTCAACCAAATATACCATACAAGTCTCTCTCCACCTCTTTCCATAATTTCAAATGAAAATATGCCATAATTTCTCCCTATTGCTCCACAAGAGTGCACTAGTTATGAATGCCATACACAACTTTCAGAGAGAGAGAGAGAGAGAGAGAGAGAGAGAGAGAGAGTCTTAACAAGATAACAGAACAAGAACTAACCTTCAAGTTAAAATTCATGTGGGAAGGACTAACTTTGATAGGTTATATTGATGTTGCATCATCAATGGTTGTGGATTATTTCTTGAGAATATTCCAAAACTCTTTGGTACCTCTAATTACATAAGTTTATCTTGTGTATGATTTTTCTTGTGTGGAATAAAAAATAAATAAATAAAACTTTCATGAAGGAAAAATTATGACATTACCAAATACATATTTATAGATGACAAGTATGAAGGCCACCTATATATTGCACTTTTGGAATGCTTTAGAATTCCCAATTTTCCAATATTCACCAACAATGGGTTAAATGCCTAGATATTCGAATAGAAAAACCATCACACATATTGAACTAAGTAGAAGGAGAGTGTAGTAGGTCGAAGGTGGGGAACAATGATGCAACAATTCATCAAACATTCACCAATCAAATCCATGTGGATGCTTTATATGGATGACATGTGGTTGGGTGTAATACGCTATAGAGCAAGGTCGACATTGACAAATGATGAAAAATTGGAGAGAAATTTCCCCTTAGAAATGAATTCATCTAAACATTCTACTTTATAAACATTTTCTAGTAATCACGATGAAAATTTGATAAAGTATTGGCTGGTTAAAATGCAATTTAACTTACTTAAATTGCATTTTTGAATGTAATATGGTATTTAATACCTTGAAAAACCCTTACCACAGCCAACTTGTGCAATCTCAATAACCCATATTTGCAAAACCAACAATCTTCTAAATTTCTAGCCATATTTTGAGTAAAATTGATTAGAAAAATGTAACGAGGGAAAATTCAAAAAGTAGAATGTTTAGCACTACTTTACAAATGGAAAGTTGGCATAAGTAATATATCCTCAACATGGAAAAGGGAGTGCCAATGTAATAGCCTTGGTGAAAATTCCATGTAATAAAAGTTAAAAGTAATAACCATGGTTGATGGGAAACTTATTCCAAGTTGAATGATGGGCAAGACATCCTAGGGGGTGTTCATTTGGTTGTTTATGGCTAAGGAAATTGGAAAAGGAAATGGTTAAGGATTTGGAAAGCAAAATTGACATTTTTGGCATATTTATTTATGAAAATAATGGAAGTTAGGAAAAAAAGGAGGTGAAAGGTCACAGATTGCATGTGAGGAGGAAAATAATGGAAACTGAAGAAAATAGAGGCCTCATTCATAAAAAGGCTTATGAGGATCAGTTGGTAACCTTTTGTCAGTTGAGTTTTGGAGCTCTCTCATTATTGTCTCTCTCTCTCTCTCTCACGCTTGGACACTTAGAGTTTCTTGGAGAACTTTGGCATTGGAGAAAGAAAGGCAAAGAAGGCAAGAGGAAGAAAAGATCAAGCAGGGAAAGGTAGGATCAAGTAGCTACAACAAGCTTCATTGTAGGTATCGAATTTCATGTGTATTTTCCTTGGTAGATGGCATACATGGTATTGCATGCGGTTATTTTTTATCATGCCATGGGTTTTGCCAGGTGTGACAATGCTCTTCAACCTAACCTTGCCATTTCTTGATAACTTTGATGAGATGGGTTCTCATATTCGGTTGAGCTGGGATGGACAGATGAATTCGAAGCTGAGTGGGTTGGATCTATGAAATGACAAACACATGGCCTAGTGTTCCTTGAATTAGACTATGGATAACAGTGAAGCCACTCGCACAGTAACCCCTGAGTGAGACTGTGGGTTGCGGTAAAGCCAAGATTGTGTGCCTTGGTGAGCCTAGGAATCCTTGCTGGTAAATGGCAGGATATACGATAAAGCCAAGAGGCGGATTTCTCTCTGTTGGGCCTAGTAGTCCCAGGATAGGATGTATGTTAAAGCGTGGAGAGTGTGTCCTAGTGATCCATGGATTGGATTATGGATTATGGTAAAGCCTGAGAGACTAGGAGGGACTCCAATTCCTGATGGTGTAGGTGGAGAACTTCAGTGGCATCTGTGCTTGTTTGGTGTTTTTTTGGTGTGTTCTATGAGCACCACATTCATGCCTGGAATATGGCATGGGGGTGATTGGTTGAAGAGAGACTTGGCTCAGCTAATATATGGTTGGGTGGAACGTGGTAGTCCCATCTCCGGTTGGTTTATTGCTTTCATTAATAATGAATTCATTCCCTTGGTTTCATGTGTAAATGTACTGATTTATATGTGGATCTTATGGTTGATATATTTATGGTATTTCTGTTGTTACTATGTTTTTTATATGTATGTTTTATGAGAACGACTATGTATGGCTCTCAACATGTTTTTACTTGTAAATGAATGGATAATGTATCTATGACCTAATAGATGATAATGCATAAAAGTATATGTGGGAAAAATGGTTCTTAGCGATTCTCAGATAAGTCTGAGATCGCTATTTTTAATTATGTTGGTTACACCTGTAAATTACATGTTTGTGATATGTTTGACGATGTTATTGTCATGCCTAGTAGGGGTCCGATTAAGATCTTGTTTAACTTATTGCTTTTGCATCATTGTTTCCCTATTCTTTTATTGCTCCTAAGTTATCGTTCCATTTTGGGCAGTGACCTGGGCTCTGGGACTAAAAAGTGGCTCAAATCTCAGGGATGCTGGCACAAAACTGGAAAAATGAGTCTCTGGACGCTGGTAGGAAAGCCTAGGAGAGCGAGTCGGGGTTTCCGGATGCTATCATGCATATAGCATGAAAACAATTGAGGCTTAAGATGGTCAAAACTTCAATAGGACCCAAGGGCAAGATGTATGAAGTGTTGGATTGGTTCCTAAGGGTCCTGAAGGTGATGTTGAATGTTTGTGTGTTATGTTTCCGTCAATTCCACTTCCTTAAGGTCACATAGGAGGTAAAATCCAATCATAGGAGCCTCTCGTCACATGTTTACCCCGGTTAGCTGGTTACTTGGGTAGATGTGGGAGGAGGGTGTTACAGAGTGGTATCAGAGCATGGTTCACCCCTCAAACTAGATGGGCTATGTCTATTGGTCATGCATGTATGTAAGTTGCATTTGTGTCTCTCACACTTGCATTCCATGTGCTTGTTGCATTGTATAATGTTGATCATGGTTGTAGTAAGGTTGTCATGAGGAACTTGATGATTGATTTTGTGGAATGCATCATCATGAGTATATGATTGGTTACATATTTTTATATGTCGCTTGATTACATCTTTGTATGTTAGTATTCATTCTTTTATGTTTGACTATAGGTATCAATCTTGTAGGTTTGGTTACAAGAGTTGATCGCTTATGCTCGACTACATGTGTTTATGCATATGTGTAGTTGATTAGGCATTGCTTATGCATGTTGAAAGTTGCATGTGGCAATGGGAACAATGAAGTAATGGTTGTTGTGATGCATGAGGTCATAGCATGCATGGATGGTATGACCTTGCATTGATGATTGGACCCTATATAGAATGATGTTTATGTGTTGATGCATTTATTTGTACAAGTCTATATGTTCTTATGTTTATGTTATACATGTATCACGCTGATTTCTTGATCTTGCAGACGAGGTAGCTTCACCAAATTATACTAAGGTATGTTGATTTATTGTGATTTGGTTTATTTGACATATTATGCATTGCAGGAAAGAAATATCAAATTGCTAGCAAGATGGTTAACTACAATGACTCTCCATATGAATCTTAAGAGCAATATGGTGTTCGGAACTCTTCTGATTTGGCAGTTACATTGAGAAGCTTAAAGGAAGAAATAAGGAGTTGTAAGGTGGATAATGACAGGATCATACAGGCACAAGAGAAGCAAGTAGAGGTTAATGCTATACTTCTTCAGAGTTTGTCAGAATTTCAGTGACAAGGGCCACTTCGGATCAACTATGGATAGGAGGACAAAACTAATGGAGTATATGGCAGTAGGTCTCCTGGTAGACACGGGTCAGATAGATCTGATACGGTGAGAGATTGCAGGTTGTTAGACACTCCTTATAGGAGGGGTGATGAGTACAGGTACTATTCTAGTTCTAGTTCTGACAAATATCATGATCGCCATCGTTATCATCCCTACAAGAGGAATGATAAGGGACACTTGCCATATGAAAGCGAAACCACCTACTTTTGATGGAGATGTGAAGAAGTCAGAAGATGGAGAGGCTTGGATACTTGGTATGAACAAATTCTTTGAGTTGCATGAGTACAAAGATAACATGAAGGTCAAAATCGCTATCTTTAGCTTGAAGGGTAAAGCAGGCGTTCACTGGGAACCAGTTCAGCTTGTGAAATTGAATGGAGATCCATTTCTGGGCAAGGTAAATGGAAGTCGATTGAAGACATGCACTGGGGATCCAACCCAATGACAACATGATGGTAGCACAGTCTTAGTGCTCCAGGTAGCCACAAGGAGGCGCGAGACTATAAACTACACTGCCCGTTGTGTAGAGCTGCGGGACAAGGGCTCTACGTGAATCAGGAGGCTATCACAGTATCAGAAGGAGCATGAATGGAGCATGAATGGAGTTATGTTATAAGGGTGGAAACCATGAATCGTAGCGAGAAAGTGATTGTTACTATCACTGTTCATGATTTGAATGCTAGGAGACGGTTAAAAGGAGCGGGTGGCTGACATTTAAGACAATTAAGCCTGAATTTAAGAATAAAATTTTGGGAAATCTTCCGCCAATCTAGCATTTATGGATGGATTTTGGGGGGAATGGTCGAATTTTAATTCGAATTCACTTATAAATTATAGATGGTTGTCCAATGAAAAACACTTTGCATTCTAAGATTTTTTGGGTTGTGTTATCTGTTACGCATGCACTGTGACTACTTAGAAGCTTTGATCGCAAGCCCCATGTTCGACACATTGCCTGAGTTAGATTAGAACTTCTTTAACAACTTCATGTCTACACCAACCAAGATCGCTAGTACTAGGGGAGTTGTCACCTTTGAGGGTGCTTCTCTAGAAGTGATGAGTATGGAGGTTCTAGTAGCAGTGCCTACGACATTGAGGTCACCTAGGCCGAAGCCTATGCCGATGACAGAGGTCCCCAAGCTAAATAAGGACAAACAGAAGCAACCAATGCCGATGTGTGAGTCACCGTGGAAACATTCAGCTACACAGGCTCAAAGGAAAGAAAAGAAGAGCACGAAGAAGAAGGAGAAGGTGGTCGATCAGGAGGCAGAGGAGGGTGTAGAAGACATCGACATTGAGGGTGTAGACCCTATTTCTAATTTGTCGAAATATATCCCTTTGCGCAAAGGCAAGGTGAAGGTCCCGAAGGACCCAGATGCCAGACAATTCTCCCTCAACACACCACTATTGCCAGAGAACATCACCTTTGAAGGTCCACGCTTGGCACGGGTCCTGCACTTGAAGCTTGAAGACTGGGATTTGGTGGACCATGAGCGGTTCCCCCACCTTGCTACTGACACCTTCATGCATAGGGTTTTCTACAAGGAGTTTGGTGTCACCGCGTTGGAGCAAGTGGAATGGATTCGCGGAGTCAACAAGGGTTGCTAAACCTATTATTGGTGCCGCACTATTATCGGTCAAATATCAACATGATTGTCATCAAGTAGCTATTGTGTCTGGTGCATGACGGGTGCATATGGTTAAATGAGCTCATCCCTATCACAGATATTTTGATCCATCAGATCACATTATTACCACACTCAGGACTGAATTCAGCCAAAGCGTTTGGTGGAAAGACGAGTGAGCGTGAACACTTTGAGAAGATGAAGGACAAGTTTAAACTTGTCAAAGAGTCACACGGGTATTTGCTTACCAGCATTATTGACCCGATGGTCAAGATTTCCACGCAACTTTTGGTTGGCAAAGCTATGCGCAAGTGCCGCATGGCTGAGGTGTCGGCACCAGTGGTTTCATTGGTAGCCCAGTGCAAAGAGGGTGTACAGTTCAATTGGGCATGCTACCTGTGCAATGAGTTCCTCACAAACTGCAAAGAGGCACAAAATGATGCTAAGGCGTTCCACTATTCATGGCTATTAATTTCGATTGTGCTGGTCACATGGAATTTGCCAGAGGATAGCTAGTTTCCTCCTATGGAGAAGGATTTACCAAAAGCAACAAAGTTTGCATCTCTCTGGGCCACCAAGGATGTTGTGCAGGTCACCAAAAGCAAAGTATTTTGGGTGTTAATGGAGGGGATCATTCGCATGGCCATCAACCAAAAGCCGTGGTTTTCAACAACTGTGTTCGAGCAACTGTTAGGGTACGCAAAGTTCAAAGTGGACTTCCACCATGTTTATATCTGAGTGCAAAAGGACCCAGAATAGAAATGGTCTGACTTACCCTACCTGGCCATGGATGAAGCTATTTCAGAGGTCATCAAGCATTGGCCAACAGAGTGGCACTCTGCATCCGATGTGGCCGTCGAGACTAGCAAGTCCATGAAGAAGTAGAAACAGGAAGCAACCAGACAGAAGGTTCAGTAGTTGTCTGAAAAGAGGAAGAAAGAGGCCGAAGAGAAGGCCCATGTAGAAGTAGAGTGCGCCGCCAAGGAACATGTATAGAAGGAAGAGCACGACTTTGAGAAAAATCAGAAGTCTCCTTCACCCCAAACAGAGGAGGAAGAACAGTCAGAATAGGGTGGCGGTGAGCAGCAGGTGAGCACTCCCTTCCGAGTGAAGCGGTATAGGGAGCACGAAAAGGAGGTTCCACGGAGGAAGATGAAAGCCACCAAGTCCTCGCTAGATCCAATTACTTTGGGAGAGGGTGATTTGGATGAGATTGGCGATAAGGTGTAGGATACTACAACAACTGCTGCAGCAGTTTGAGCAACAAGAGAAGAAGGAATTGAGCGCCATCTAGAAGGACCTACGCGAGCTACAGATCCAGGCGACGAGAATCCAGGTAGGTGCAGGACAGAGCAGTGCTGCACCAACCAGTTTGGCATTGGGGACCACTCAAGCAGCAGAGATGGCTCGGTCAGTAGATCTCTAGGCAGTTGCGTTACCTGATGGTGCTTTGAGCACGGACATGGCCACTGACAAGGCTATTGTTGGAACTTTGAAGAATGTTGGCATCAACCTGGACGCGATCATCTGCGAGTTTATTCACACACTACAAGCAGGTGTGATATCAGAAGTTAAGGCCCCGAAGCAGCACGCATTAACCTTATCAACGAGTACAGATTTAACAATGAACATATGTTCGTGGAGAAAACAACACCGCTGGAAGCATGGAATAAATTTCAGGCTTAGAACGAACAACTTGTGGCCGTGGTGGTCGAGGCATGTAGGACATTCCCTAAACTGCATATCCCAAAGGAAGTGCTGGTGGACGTAAATATTAGGAAGTTGGATGCAAGTGTGTGCAACACAAAAATAGAAGTGGCCAAGGTTCAATTTGAATTGAATGAGAAGATAATAGAGCTAGAGTTGAATTCACAGCCTTCAACTCCACCAAAGTTCAGAGCACAGCATGAAGCCACTGTAAAATATGGAGTCGCAGCAGTGGATTTCGTGGTGGTGGATTGCACTACACTCTTCGAGCAATACAAGGAGGTAGTCACAACTTTGTAGGAAGATACTAACCTACATAGGCTTAACACAGGAGCTCGTGAACTGCAGTAGTGGTATGATGAAGTGACAGCGACGATGCACACCGTCACTATAGCACAACGATTGGACAAGCTGCATGAGGCCAAGCACTTTCTCGAACAGGTTGAGGCAGCGCAAAGGAAAGAGGTGATCATCAAGGCCAGATTGGGGCCTTGGCTGGATGAGGCCTATGTTATCTCTTCCACCATTAAGGAAAAGTTGGAAAGCCTACAGAGAACACAACATAAAATCAAGCAAGACAGTGCAGGACCAACAACAAAACAACTGGTGGAGCAGATCAAACAGGCAGCCACGCAGAGTGCGGCTAAGGTAGCAATAGCATGGGTAGAACTAGGAGGTCTTTGTAGTAATATCTCTGCACCAAAAAAGTTACTCAAGGCCAAGCCATGATATTTTTGTTGGGGGCATGTTGGGACAGGGTCCCCTAGGGTCAATTTTGGGGCAAAAGCACAAATTTTGGGGCACAAAAGCACAAGTTTTGTTGTAGAAAATGTAAAGTCTCCATAAGTTGTGGTCACGGAGCGCGTAGATAGTAAAGTGTCATAAAGGATTTTACCCTTCTTTTATGTAAGTTGTGTCAGCTTTAGTAGATCTACCCATGGTCTGCGGACCATGGGATTATATAAAAAGGAAAGTCTTAGAGAGTCTAAGAAGTAGTAGCAATGAATAAATTGAATGTAATGGGTAAATAGGAGAAAGAGTGAAGAAGTCTTAGAGTAGAAAAGAGGCTTTGGAGGTGTGTGCGCAAAGGCCTGGAGTAGAGTCCAAAACTCAGTGCATGGACTGGTCTTAAGTCTGTAAGCAGAACTAAAGTATCAATAAAGAGATTATTCTGGAAATATCTGTGTTTTATCTATTTTCTCCCGTTATGATTAAATGCGCTATTATGTTATGATGAATGATGGATTTATGAATTATTACTGTATTGATGCGTGATTTTACATGATTTGTATTGGCATATGAACGCAAGTAATAATAATTGTTTACGCGAAGAATATCTTGTTGAATGTTAAAGTTAGTGAACACTTACGCCAATCTGGCCAAATATGGACTAGGAGTAATTACAGAGGCACGTAAGTGGTTGATTCACCTATTTAGGGTATGCGAAAGACAATAGTAGGCCTTCATGGAGGTCTAGAGGTTGGATAAACAAGGTTATATCAATAAGTCTTAAAGACTTATCGATCTGCGTGAAGACAAGTTTAGGGCATAAAACGAGATCACACTCATCTCAGGGTGCAGAAACTTGGTTCCAGCATCCCCCAATACTGCTTCGAGTGAGACTTCAGTCCGCATATAAAAAATCAAGTTCTTATTCATTTTGAGGTCGGAAGTAGCCTTGAGCGATATATAAGTAAGGTATAATAAAAAACCATGATGAATTATTGTGCAAAAATAAGGCGCTTTGGTTATGAAACCAGAACAAGCTCTTGAATGACTACTAGTATATTGATCCCATGTGGATCATCCCCATAGTAGCTCGTCGTTTTCATTTTCACTCAATATGGGAACAAGTGGGTATTGTGGATGGGAACAGCTCGTGGGTTGATGCCGAAAGGGCCAGTAGTGTAGGGATTTGTTTGGCAAACTCAAATCTGAACCTAAGTGAGGACCCACTAAGCCAACAATAACCAGACTGAGATGCTTGAAAACCACATGCAGAAAGTGCTATTACTGAAGATGAAGTTGAAGTTTAAGATTTCTCCAAATGGATGTTATTCTTCTTCATTGTTGCTTCCAAGGCTTCCATCTTCTTAAAGCATTTGGATTCTAAGTGGCCATCTCGATTACAAAAGTTGCAATGTATATCAGTCTTATTCCCTTTGGTTTTATTTTCCTTATCATTTTTTTGAATTGATTATTCATTTTGAGACTAAAAGTGCTTAGGACCCTTGGTTTGTTTAGGACCATTGTTTTTAGGATGTTTCTTCCTAGGATTCTTTGAACTTGGTTGCTACTGGGTGGCTAAGGATTTCTTAGAAGAGTTTCCAAGATTAAGAAGACAAAGATGTAAGATTTTTTCTTGTTCTCTTATTAAAGAATCACAAAAGGCATCAAAAGAGGGGGACTTGTAGTCTTGTCCTTGAGAAATAAAGGCTTCTCTAGTAGAATGGAAGGTGGAAACAAAAATAGAGTAGGCCGGTCCCAACTTAGTAAGAATGGAATAAATAAGGCTACCATCTTCTTTCTTAAACTTAACACCTTCCAAGAGAAGTCTAAGGGTCTTGAACTTGTGTTGGGTAGCGGATCCCCCGTGTAATGGTTTTTGGTCTAAAGCACGAAATTTTGGGTAAGAATAGGGTAAACACTCCGCGAAGTGCGTAGAGCGCGATATGTAATGGGTCAAGTCAAAGGGTTGTCCGCCCGAGAATAATGTAAAATAATAAAAGTTGAGTCAGCCTAACCATGAGTCGTGGACCACGGAAATGTAAAAATAGAGAAAGGTGCTAAGGGTAGAGTCAGTCATATTTTGGGGATCTAAATGCATGGGTTATTGGAAGCAAGATCAATCTTGAGTCTGTAAGTCCGAGTCTGGGGTGGTGATAGGGATAGAGGCTCTGCATCTAAGTGCGCGGGGGCCTAGTAGAGTCCACAGCTATATGCGCAGACCCCTGCACCTGTATGCGCAGGGCGGAAGTGGAATGTACTGGATTGACCATACTAATAAAAGATAAGTGATTCTGGAATATTGTGATCTATGCTCAATCTGTTTTATGCATTTATAATGATCTCTGTGTTATGCTTATTAAAGTGAATCTATAACCCCTCTGGGTAGGCGCACGGGTTAATATTGGTAAATGTTTGCTTGAAGACCCTAAGAACTAGATCTGATCTTTAAGAAACTTATTACGAGCAATACAGAGTGGCATGAAGCCGCAGGGAGCATCATGAACTTTCCAAGTTCTCATCATGACATCCCTCTGGTGTGGAAACCTAGTTTTAGCACCCCCCCCCGACTACCTTGGGTGAGACCTCAGTCTGCGCTCCGCGGACTGTTGTTGAAAGGGTCGGTAGCGCAGTTTTTGTTTGGATAAATAACTCTTCCGAACCTGGGTCAGGCCCCAATAAGCCAACAAATGGTTCCGTTGTCGGGAGCGAGATTTGCCTAAGGGATGTCTGATGTCTGAACACTGGAACCCTACGAAGAAAGAACTTGAATATTGGTTGGATCAGAAGCTGCATGAGTTTGTGGTGCATGAAAATAGAAACCCGCAGATATCAGAAGAGAGGTGGTTGGATCGTTACATATACATGGATATCCACGAGATCTTTTTCGCATCTTTCTCAACAGAGATGTACGAGTGGATCGCAAGACTGGCTGACAGTGTGGAAAGGTGCAGACTTGATCAACCTATAGTGTGGACCCCAGAGGTGGTGCGCAGGCTAGAAGCATCCAAAGACAAGATCGCAAAGGAAGTATATCACTGGCTAGATCAGATCATAGGAGGATTCATCACTAAGTTCGCGATATATACCATTGTAATTTACAACAAAGCAGAGAGACACTTCCTCCAAGGGCCGCAGGGTAAGTGCATCAAATTGCTAAATACTTGGATTAAAATGTTGTTATGCGAAAAGCGGGTTATGCGAATCCATTGATGTCTGGGGTAACACGAAGCGGAAGAGGCTACCAAGGGATTGAAGGATTAGGAAATAGTCCCCTGATTTCACTGTTGCGAGAAAGCGAAGCGGAGCTTGCTGGGTTTTCCCCGGGGAGCACTATTCGGTTGATAAACCAGCACATTCCTCAGTCACCGCGTCCAACCATGTCGTCGCCCACTTCACCGACATCACCCCCGCCATCACCAACCACATTGCCTTCCGTTCCACCACCTCCATCTCCAAGAGTCGGAATGGCAGAAGCAATCAAGCTACCAATATTTAGGGGCCTAGGAAATGAGGCAACGAATCAGTTCTGGTTCGTAGCAAAGGCAGTATGGCAAGCCAAAGGCATTACAAATGAGAACCTTAAAAAGGCCATGCTAGTAAGCGTGCTACAGGATCATGCGCTGATGTGGTATATAAAGCACATTAACGATCATCCCACTGATGGGTTAGCAGAGATTGAGTGTGCCTTGAACAAAGAGTTTAGCCGACCAAAGTTGAAGACCCAATCGATCATTGGGTTCAAAGAAATTGCAATGCTTCTGGGAGAAACTCCATGGGACCTAGACCAGGTGTTGAAAAGTATGATTCGAGAAGCTAACATGACACTGACAGATGCTCAGCACTATGCGTGGTTTGTGGCGTCTTTGACACCACACCTGAGGACAGTGCTCTCGCAGGAGAAGGTCTCAACCCCAGCGAAAGCATTAGAAACAGCGATGCGGTTGCATGAGACTCCTATACATGATATTGGGTTGGGAGTTCAACAAATCCACGTGCAGCTACAAAACCTATGCTTAGAAATGCAAAACTTGAAACAGGAAAAGGCACCCTGGGTAGAGGCAGACACAGAGGTATGGTGCGTCAAATGTAAGGGACAAGGTCACGATAGGGATCATTGCACCGTATTTATGAATTTCCTACCAAGAGGAGGGGTGGTGCCATTAAGACTGGAAGTGCAGACAGGACCAAGTGCGGTGCCCGCCCTCTGGTGTGTGATTTGTCAAGTAGGAGGCAAGCACGCAACCTACAACTTTCACCTATTATAGAAGTATACCCAAACACTGCAGCAGTTATATCGCAATTTCTGTAGATCAGTTGGGCACGATGAATGAACGTGTCAAAGCTACGACTTAATGATGGAGAGAACCCTAGCCTATCGAGTGTAGACTGAGACATGGGGTTTCGACACGGCCACAAAGCCGCACGGTGAATTTCTAGGCTGGGGACAAGGGAGAGGAGGTATGGGGTTGCGGCAAGGTCGTGGCCAGCTAATCTATTATAATTGTGGAGGGCCAGGGCATTATGCACAAGAATGCACCAACCCTACAAGAGTATCTTGTCCATATTGTGAACAATTTGACCATGAAATGGTAGACTACCCGACATTGATCGCCCAAATGCATGAAAAAGAGGTGGTGCAACCGTCGCCAACTCAAAAAATCCAAATGATGAGATCTAAACCTCGAGAGGAAGAAACTATGATAAGCATGGTATTTAGAAGCAACGCGGCCATGAGGGAAGATAGGATTAATCAGCATGAAGAAGGTTCGCAGGGTTGCAAAGTGTCACTAAAGGACCCAGGATCAGAAAAGAAATAGGCGAAGGAAGCTGGCAAGGAAGCCAAGTAGGGCTTCGCGGTGGTCTCTACTCCAGGTAGTAAGACCCAACTTGAGCTAGCAATGGACCCGTCTATTCTTACTACCTTTTTAAAGACATGTACAAAGCTGTTACGTGACACCAAGGCGGTGAAGGGACTACAAGAGTTAATTGGTAGGTGCTCAGGGTCAGAAGAACCACGAGTAATTGAGAAGTTTGGAAAGTACGCGCTGCGTACCGGGTGGGAGATGCGGCTAACAGCGCAAATTGGGGACTATGAGATGGATTAGGTCATCTTAGACTTGGGATCAGATGTGAATGTATTACCCAAACAGACATGGGAGCGTATGGGCAGGCCAGTACTACAGTGGTCACCGATTCAATTGCGGATGGAAAACTAACAAAAGGTCTTGCCCATGGGACGACTGTAAGGGGTGACCGTCAACATTGAAGGTGTTAGTACACAAATCGACTTCGAGGTGATAGAAATTATGGACGACAATAACTCGTACCCTGCACTGCTAGGTATAGACCGGGCAACGGAGATGAACGAGGTTATCAACCTAAAAAAATGCAAAATGATATTCGAGAAAAAGCCGCTATGGGTAGTAGTTCCATTGGATCCCGCCTAAGGTACACGCTACACTGAGCCAGTGCGCAAAGACGACAGTGAAAATGAATTGGACTCAATCTACTAGATCACGGCACGAGACCCAGTGAAGTTGATAGCAGATGAAAACACCTCCTGGGAGCGCAACAGTTCGTGCACTGTAAATTCTGAGGAAGAGATGGAACGATGGCAGAACCGATTATAGGGGTATTAACACTAAGTTGTAATATGATGACTATGTTGCTGCAACACGTGACTTCCAAAGAAAGGGAGGTGCCAACACCTGAGGACGTAGCATGCATGGCGGCAGATACAAATTGCCGGAGAAAGAAGAGACTGGCACGAAACAGGCATGGTGCGCATCCAACAGCAAGGCGAGCAACCATCAGGCAAGATAAAGGACGGCTGTCAAAAGGAGGGAGAAATATGGTGCGAATGCCCTCCCGAATAGGCAATTGGAGGTCAAGTCTACCGTGACAACAGGAATGATGACGCATTCCAGCTACCCATGGCCATGTAATCGAGGTACTTGGAGGAAGCATGAATAGTGTTCGCACTTATAGACAGAGTACTAAGAGCCCACACATTCCGAAGGATCGAAGAAGTCACCCACCCGATCGCTTACGATCAAGGACGACGGCGAGGAAACGAGATGGAACTGAGGGGACTTCCACTACGAACGCCAGGGATAAGGAAATTCAGCGAGTACTTGAAACCATTTGGCATGGCAGCCAAAGTTTGCGCAAAATCAATGAAGAATGCGCACGGCTAGAAAGAAGAAGTGTGGAGATGAAAAAGGAAATCAGCCAAATACAGGTGAAGTTCAAGGAACCAAATTTGGCTGGCCCGCCTACAATACTGGAACATTCTATAACCTTGCTATCATGTTGCCCCCGCACCCTCCTAAACGCACAAAATGTGCGGCTTGACTCAATTCCAGGATTGGCGAGGGGTGCATGCAGGCCGAGCTAGCAGGGAAGTGGAAGGCGCGCATGAGGTGTGCGCCTACCTAACTATCCGTAGGGGGCCTAGTCTCAGCATCCCACATAGTTGAAAGAGAGCAAGAAACTCAAAAGAAGTCTGTAGGCCGGCTGTGCAAATAGGCCGTAGCACGCAGGGCCAAAAGGGAGTCGAAAACTGGTCCGTGTACCAAGGATTGCGCTACCGCGATGTTAGTACAGAAGGTGACCATTGCAGGCACTGTTCATGATAAGATGTCCCATTTAAGGCACCGAGGAATGGGCAGTGGGCCATCATATCATAGAAAGAAAGGAAGTTACCACCAATTTCGCATTACTGAGCCATGAATGGAGGGAATGGTCAAGTTTCAATTTGAATCGGCATATAAAGCATGGATCCCAACCACCGTGAACACTTTGCCTCTTCCACCATACTGCTATCTAGCCAATAGCAAGACGATGGATGAGTCACTCATAAGGAATAGCCCATGGTTTAAAAAATTTCCGAAAGACATGCAAGAGAGCTTACTTAGGGCATAGGAAGGGGCTAAGGAGGCGCTGCAGGACCCCCTGCATCTGGAAGGAGCTACACTTGAAATACCTAAATCACCTCGGACACCACGAACAAAGAAGAGCACACAGACAGCAAAACCGGTCTGCACATCCCCTCAAAACCCACGTAGGGCAAGTTATCAATGGAGGAAAAAGGCAAGGCTGTTATGATTGACAGTGATGACGAGGATGAGATCCCCACGACCGAGATTGAGGAAATCAAACCTAAGGAAGAGTGGGAAGAAGTCCAGACTGCAGCAAAATGGCCGAAGTATGTTCCCCACGGAAAGGGAAGACCCCTGCTCCTAAGGATGTAGATGATGTGGATGACAAGCTCTTCACCCCAATGCTCCCTATAGGGATCTTGTTCAAAGGACCGGCGACTGGCCGCATCCCGACCATCAAATTTGAAGATTGGGACTTGGCCGATACTGAAAAATTCCCCCACTTAGCCAACAGAGAACTAATGGAGCAACGACTGGAGGGGGCGGTTACAACACTTCAGCCGTGGAAATGGCTACGGGAAGTAGATACAACTAGCTTACTTTGCCTTTTGTGAGTTCTGCATTGTCATAGGCCCCCTATTACAATAATCGTCATTAAGAAGTTACTATGTTTGGTAAACAATGAATGCTTATGGATAAATAAGCCTGTCCCTATCATGACGAAACTCATTCACAGGATTACTCAACTTCCATGTAACGTCAAGGATCTCGTGGAGATCTTGGATATGAAAGGTGACCAGGCAATGAAGGAAGCCCTGAAGAAGAAATTCAACCTAGAGAAAACTCAGCGTGGATATGTGATTGACAGGATCACCGATAAAGGGGTCCGTGTGGCCACCCAGTTATTGGCAGGAAAAGTAAAGAGAAAGTGTTGTGGCAATGATGTCCTAGCCGTGGTCATCGCATTGGGGGGAAAATGCATAGCAGGGGAGCAGTTTAATTGGGCACAGTTTCTTTGTGACAAATTCCTCGCCAACTGTCGGGAGGCTCAGGAGGAGGGGAAGACCTTCTAATACCCATGGTTGTTGTTATCCATCCTTCTAGTTGCGAGTGAGCTACCCGAATATTCTCAGTTTCCCTCATAGGACCAGGAATGGCCAGAGGCTGCACGATTCGGGTTGCTTTGGGCGACCAAGGACACCAGAAGAACCATCGATATCAAGATCTTTTAGGTACTGATGGAGACCAGTATTTGCCAGTGGATTGATCAGCAACCCCACCTATCCATGGAAGTATATGCAAGTGTTAAGAGCATTGTCATGTTTAAGGTGGATATGCACAATGTCTACGTTAGGGCGCGTAAGGAGCCCGCGCAGACTTGGACCACATTTCCCTTTATTACTACTGATGACGCTGTGTATGAAGTAATGGAGTCTTGGCCCGTAGAATGGCACGAACCCGATGCAGTGGGACGCGATGAGGCTGCTATTAAGAAACAAAAGGTGGAGGCCAAGCGCATAGCACAACAGAAATGGAACGAGCAACATGCAGCAGAAGTTCAGAGGACCCGGGAAATGGTAGGAGGTGCTACAACAATAGGGGGCGGAATCAGGCCGCAAGTGACGCCAGAATAGGAAAAATATGCAGAGATAGAAGGTGGCACACCATGCTCCACCTGTTCACCCCTCAAGTAGCCGCACCCAGTAGAATGCACAAAGGCACGGAAGAAGACCAAGGCCTCCAAATCAGATGCAGACCTGAGCTCATTAACAGAAGACACTCTCAATGACATCTGAGAGACCGTCCGTGACGTCACGCGGGAAGGCATCGAGGAAGCCATGATGGAGCAAAAGACTGTGTTGGGGGATGGAGAAAAAGACTGTGTTGGGGGCACTCAGCGTGTGGCTACAAAAACTTGGAACACACAAGCCCTAGTCAGGACAAGTCATGTCCCCAGGAGATATGGGTATGTCGGCAGGCGAGCAACTAGTACAGGCCAGAATCGGGAATGCTATTGCACTACCAATAGGAGCAGTAACAGCCAATAATCTGGTAGACAGAGAGACTGTAGGACGACTCATGGGGCTGGGATTGAATTTAGCTGCCCCCCCTCGCAACAGCTTATATTTGCTTCAGGATGGGGTCACTAAAGAGCTCTGCGAAAGGGAAGGACGAGCCATGCAGGTAGTTAGCGAGCAACATATAACATTAAATAGTTGGGCCTACAAAGGGATGAAGCAGTTGCGTAGAACCGACAGACGGAGCAAATTGTCAGCGAAGCAGTTGGTCGTGCTCCGGAGCTCGAAATAGCCACAGATCTACCTATCGGTGTCCAAATCCAAAAGTTGGCTAGTGGCTTTCGCGATGCCAAGGATGAAGCAGCACGAGTCTAGTTGTCCCTCACTCTTCAAATAGCTCAACTAAACTTAAAAGTGCAGCCCTCCACACCCCCAGAGGTTAAGGAGCAGCGGAAGACTATCATGTAGTCTGCGTGGGAAGAAATAGTACACGCTATGAAGGCATGTGCCGACCTGTTAGAAGAATCCATTAGTACGGTCACCTCCCTCCAGGAAGACCCGACAGTACAGTGGTTGGAAACTAAGGTGCGGGAGTTACAACAAGCGTACGATAACATCAAAGGAACCACGTAGATGGTTGCAATTACGCAGCGCCTAGCCAAGATGAGTGAGGCTCAAGGTCTCAAGATCCAGGTAGATGCAGCACGACAAAAGGAGGCACAGCTAAAGGCATGCATTCAGCCATGGCTTGACGAGGCATTTGTGGTCTCCGTAACTCTCAAGAAGAAGGTGGAAAACGTCCAGGCCATATATGACCTCGAGCAGACTGCGACGGATAGTAACGTATCAGTGGCGCACATGGAGCAGGTACAAAAGATAGCATCAGATTTTGGAGCAAGTATAAGTGAAGCACAGACATTGCTGAAGGACCTCAAGGAGAAGATTACTGCACTAGCCGAGTGACTTGGGACGAGTCGCCATGATTGTGTTGGGGGCCTATTGGGTAGCTGATCCCCTGCGTAAGGGTTTTTGGTCTAAAGTCTGAAATTTTGGGTAAGAATAGGGTAAAGACTCCGCGAAGTGCGCAGAGCATGGTATGTAATGGGTCAAGTCAAAGGGTTGTCTGCCCAAGAATAACATAAAATAATAGAAGTTGAGTCGGCCTAACCATGAGTCACGGACCATGGAAATGTATAAATAGAGAAAGGTGCTAAGGGTAGAGTCAGTCTTATTTTGGGGATCTGAATGCATGGGTTATTGGAATCAAGAGCAATCTTGAGTCTGTAAGTCTGAGTCTGGGTTGGTGATAGGGATAGAAGCTCCACAGCTGAGTGCACAAGGGCCTAGTAGAGTCCGCAGCTGTGTGCGCGGACCCCTGCAGCTGTGTGCGTAGGGTGCAAGTGGAATGTACTGGATTGACCATACTAATAAAAGATAAGTGATTCTAGAATATTGTGATCTGGGCTCAATCTGTTCTATGCATTTATAATGATCTTTGTGTTATGCTTATTAAAGTGAATCTATAACCCCTTTGGGTATGCGCACGGGTTAATATTGCTAAATGTTTGCTTAAAGACCCTAAGAACTAGATCTGATCTGTAAGAAACTTATTACGAGCAGTACAGAGTGGCACAAAGCCGCAGGGAACATCACGAGCTTTCCAAGTTCTCATCACGACATCCCTCCGGTGCAGAAACCTAGTTCCAGAACCTCCCCAGCTACCTCAGGTGAGACCTCAGTCCGCGCTCTGCGGACTGTTGCCAAAAGGGCTGGTAGCATAGGTTTTGTTTGGCTAAATAACTCTTCCGAACCTAGGTTAAGCCCCAATAAGCCAACAACTTGGACAAAAAATATTCAGTGGAAGAACAATTGTTGGGGTCCAATGTAAGCAACTCATTTTCAAGTTGATGGGTTCTAATTTCATTTTTAATTCCATAAACTTTGTTGAGCAGTTTCATCGCTTCATCAGGGGTATCAAGTTCTATGATATGGATTCTAAGGTCTGGAGAAATAGACATCCCTATCAACCCATGTGCTTGATCTTGCCTATTTTCCCATTTGGCTTGTTTATCTTCATATTTAGGTTTAAACTCTTGGCCTGAGGCTATTCTATAAAGACCTTTACTTCTAAGTAAATCCTCCATGTAGGACATCCATTGAAAATAGTTGGTGCTGTCAAGAATAATTTGCCATGGACTTTCCATTTTAAAAAAAATTGAAGATGAAGATTTTGAAACTGTGTTCAATGGAAAGATATTGGAAAATTAGGCCAATTAAAAAAAAACGGCTTTGAAAACGACTTCCGGATGAAGAAGTTATGGATTTTTTAAGAAAAGTAACTCAACAAAAAGAAAGACTTGAACTCAAAACCTCTATTATCATAAAGTAACTTTGGACCAAGTGAGATAGCTTAAAAGGTTAGTAATTTTTGGAAAAGAGGAAGGGGACTTTTTTCTTAGTCACTGAAGCTTTGGGGTGCATGCTTACTTGAAACAACCCTTTTTCCTACAAAAAAAGAAACCACACAACCCAACACGAACATACAAAAAAAACAAACCTTATGGCTTGAAGTTAGCTTTTGTCGGAAACTAAATATTTTCCTCAATTTTTATGATCTTCTGAGAGCACACTAAGGCGTGACAGAAAAGAGCATAGACATGAGAAAACTCCTTCCTTTATGTTTCTGATTTGCCTAGATACGTAGAGTCGTGGGGCAAAGAGCATAAATAGAAATGAAAGGTATAGATCCGGTAATAAAAAACAAAGAGATAAATAAACCGAAATAAACAAAGAGATAAATAACTAAAACTATATACCTCCATATATTAAAAGTGATGTAGCTAGGGCTACCGGCAACCTTTTCACATGAAACAAAATGGGTTCCTCAATGGAACATATGATCCTAACACAATAGAGAAGCCCTCTAGGCCAAAAAGTGGTCAGAAACAATAGATCTAGAAAATGACAGTCGGATGCAGTTGTACCAGCTTCAGATTTGGATCACCAATGGATGTGGCCCTCAAATAGCTCTGATACCATGTAGGAATTTGTAGGGTAAGTTCCTCAGATAGAACACCAAAGGAAACTACTCACAAATAGATCACAGATCAATACACCAGTATTATTGATGTGGTGAAAACTCTCAAAGAGGGAAACAGTCCATGGCCTGAGCCAACACAACCACTTCAGGCAATTTATTAATGTAAAAGAAAGAAAATTTACATAAGATTCTCTCATGAATGGTCACCCTATAAATGACCCTCCATGCTCTTTAAATAGAGATCATGGACCAATCGGGTGGGTGTTAAGCCATGGATCAAGTGTCGGTAATACCGAGGAGAGAATGAACCATCGGATCACTTCATGTCTAGAACATATCGTGACCGTCAGATTGTAAGTTACAAAAGTACATAGTAAAGAAACAAAATTTACCTAACTATACACTAGACCAAGTTATACATAAATATTTCCTATGTGTCAGAATATCCTAACAACTATATTGATTAATTAAATCTCTTAACCACGTATTAATATAGAATGTTAATTAAATAGAACCTATATCTATTTTTTAACTAGAGCTAACTAACTCCTAAAAATTTAAAAAATAATTAAACTTAAATTAAAATTAATAATTTTTAAGCTTAATTTTAGCTTAACACTTCTTGGACATGGTAGACCCTTCTTGAACATATATGATTTGTTTGATTTTGAACCCTAGTCAACATAGTCTTCCAAAGTTGACCATGGTCTACCCTAGTCAACCATGGTCCACTGTAGTCAGTCTTTCTCTAACTTAGTTAACCATGGTTAACATGGGAATAATTGTCAACCATTGTGAACTAGAAACTTTCACATGTAAACAAAGGCAACCATAGTCAACCATGGCCAACCATGGTCAAATAGGGTTTAACATAACATACATAATCTACATGGTCAAACATGGCTAGACATGATTAAACATAGCCAATAAGGTCCAACATGGTCCACCATAATCTACCATGATTATTCATTTTTAACCATGATCATTCATAGTTAGCATGGTCAACCTTGGTCGATCATGCTGAACCATAGCCAACCATAATCTATCATAGTAAACTGTAGTCAAACATGTAAAATTATGGTCAACCATTTGTTGACCATAATGAACCTTTCTCGACCATATCAAATCACATTTTCATGCATTTCAAATTTTCCGTGTAGTAGGGTCCATTGAAAGTATGCGACATGGGTAACCCTTGGATGAAAAATCAAAATTCGCATCCAACCAAGGCTCCTACTCAAAATTTGAGTAAAATTGTAGGGAGATAAGCTAAAAATACGAGTTGAAAAAAAGTTTGTTTTTATTTTATTTTATTTTTATCCTTTTACCTTTTTACTCCAAAGATGGTGAATCATCCCCCATGGTTGACATCATGATATTGAATCCTATTGGTTCTGATAAACATGATTTTTTTTTGTACAGTTTTATTTGAGGTCCATTTTTTACCTCAACATTTCTCTAATGGTGGTACAATTGGATATGGTTTGAGATATGTCTCAGGTGCTCAAATGAGGCTAAAGGGATATAAAGATTTAGATTGAATTGGGAGTGCATAGGATAGAAATAACACCTAAGGGTGCTACTTTATCTTGGGATTAGCGATGATATCTTGGTTTAGAAAGAATCAAACTTCTATCACACTCAATATAGCATAAGAAGAGTATATTGCAGCCAGTGCCACAAGTGATGAAGCAGTGTGTCTTCAAAAGCTACTTGTGACGTTGTTTTATCAAGACCTAGAGACAACCTTGATACTTTGTGGTAATCAAAGAAATTTCAAGATTTCAGAGAATTCAATTTTTCATGACAGGTCAAAGCATATTGAGATCAAATCACTTCATTCGGTACATCGTACAAAAGCAAGTAGTGAAACTCCAGTACATATCCACAAATGTGTAGATTAAGGAAATTCTCAAGAATCCTTTGTCCAAAACAAAGTTTGTATACTTCAGAGACAAGCTTGGTGTGATAAAAAATGCCTACATCATTGAGAGGAAGTGTTGATGTTTCTGCAACTTTCCGAATAGGGAAAAATTTCTCCTAAGAAGCCATGTTGATTTGGTTGGGTCATGTTGATTGACTAGGGGAGATTTATACATTCACCTTAGGAGCCATGTTGATTTGGCACAGCCATGCTGATTTAGCCAATGGTGGATGGCCCAGGGGCAGAATTTCTCCTAGATAGCCATGCTAATTTGGTTTGGTCATATTGATTTGACTAGGGGAGATTAATACATTTACCCATGGAGCCATGTATATTTTTCTACATTAGGGGAATTTTGAGGTCTAGAATGGGCCTCCTAAGGAAATTATAAAATAATAGTGGAAATAATAAAATAATATTGGATTACATCATCAAATTTTAGAGGGAAAAAATAAAAAGATACTTTTTCAACTCGTATTTTCAACTTATCGCCCTATGGGTTTACTAAAATTTCGAGCGGAAACACTTGATGGATGCAAAATTTGATTCCTCATCCAAGGAATACCCATGTTTCATAATTTCGGTGGACCCTGCTACACGAAAAATGAGAAATACATGAAAAAATGTGATTGCAATAACATTTTTCATGTATTTCTCATTTTTCGTGTAGCAGGGTCCATCAAAGGTATGTAACATGGGTACTCCTTGGATGAGGAATTAAATTTTGCATCCAACAAGTACTTCTGCTCCAAATTTGAGTAAAACCTTAGGGAGATAAGTTGAAAATACAAATTTCAAAAGTAGTTTGCTTATTTTATTATTTTTTAATCTTTTTACCTTTTTAATCCAAAATGGTGAACCATCCCCCATGGTTGACATCATCATCTTAAATCCTATTGGTTCTTATAAAGTTTATTTTGGTTGTACGTTTTTCTTAGGAGGTCCGCTTTAGACCTCAAAAGTTCTCTAATGGGGGTAAATAGTGAGGGATACTCACATTTCTTGCTTTAGGATGGACTGATCTATATATTTATAGTGCATGTGGGGAGACACTACATTAACAAAGTAAGCTCATGGAATTTTATTGTGGAGGAAAAATTTCAGCTAAGCGAAAATTTGTTTTCATCTAAGGAGAATACCTCCCTCATTAAGAGGGAGCATTGATTTTTTTTGTAACATCAAGAGGTATTCTTTCTTTTCTAGAGGGTATCCAAGTCGGCCTAGATGAATTAGAAAAAAATTTACAATAAAAGGACAAGTTAGCCTAGGAAGAATTCAACTTGGCCAACCTATGAAGAGGTGTCTCTTGGGTTGTCACACCCTCGTTTGACAAGTATAAATAAGAAGAAGTGATGTCTCATTTCATAACCTAGCAAGTGTAATTCATCATCTTTATTCATATTTCTTGGAAAGTTTCACATGTGAACAAGATGGATGATTTTGAATGGGCATTAATTGAGTTAATTTGACCTTTGCTTGAAAGAATTTGAATAGACATTAACTAAATTTTCTTCACTGCACATTGCAGGTCATCAACCATTGTTGACCGTAGGGCCAAAGCTGATTTCATGCCTATTTGACAAAGCCGAGTTGAACAGCATTGAATTCTAGTTATTTTCGCTAGTTGACATACATTAGGTTGTTGCTATTTTGACCAAGTTTGATTACTGGGCTTGTATATTGGCACAAATTTTTAGACCAATTGTTAATTTGTAAATGTTACTAAAGAATAATTTCTCAAAAATAAAAGTTGTTGGGATATCTTTCAAGGTTGGGTTTCCTTGGATAAAATTTGTTTCCTTTGTTGTGCATGGTTGTATTTGTATTATCATTATTGTTTCCATTCCATTTACTATTGATATTTTCTGAAGTGTAATTATTCAATGATAGTAGTGGCATAAAATACTAGTAGGAAATCATTAGGAAGCAATTGTCTTGCAAAAAATCATATTCTATTGTATAATTTTTAGAATTTCAACATAAAAAAGGGAAAAATATAACACATCAATTATACTAATAAAATTAATTTATAAATAACAAATTATAAACCATTAACTATACATAAATCCCAAAACTAACACATAATATTTAATACTATAACTTATATTTAATACTAAAAAAAAATTAAAAAAACGTGATAATAATGTGCATACAAAATAAAATAAAATAAAATAGAGAGGATAAAATGTACTCTTTAAACTATTTATAAAATTGCTATTAAGAGTGACACATTTCCACTTGACATTATTAAACTTCTATTAACAAAGACATCTTTCCACTTGACATTACAAAATTCTTATTAACAAAGACATCTTTTCACATGATATTATAAAATTGTTATTAATAAAGGTATCTTTCCACTTGATATTATAAATTGTATTAGATGGATTATTATTCTTAACAGTTAAGAAAATATTTTATTCAATAATCATTATTATTAATGACTAAAAAAATATCTTAGTTTATAAAGAGATTTTCCAAAATAAAATATGCATAGTCCTAGCTCTCATATTGAAAGTGGAAGACACACTCAAATAACTTATTTGAGTGAAATGATGAAGAAATTAATTATATTTCAATTAAAAAAAATAAAAAACACACCTACATTATGTGTGTGTGTGTGTGATATTAAAATAGAGAAATTATTTTGATTAGGTAAATCTCTTAACCACATATTAATATAAAATGTTAATTAGATACAACATATCTCTCAACTTAACCAGATCTAACCTACTCTTAAAAATTGAAAAAAATACTTAAACTTATAATTATCCCTACCCATAACAATTAAAAATGATATACTCTAACAATTTAAGATAATCCACATTATATGAAATAATATAAACTAATAATTTTATATAATGTAAGCTAATCATTTTCTTCCACAAACATGTCCTAATCACATTCTGAAATGGTTTGGTCCATCACCTATCCAAGGCATTTCAACCCATTTTATGAACTCTTATGGATTTTGGCAACCAACTGCTCTAGCGATGCCTTAACCTCTCTAAGGGTCGATCGTTCATGGGGATCCCCTTTGCAACACATCACACCTATATTCGCCAACAACACAAAATTTCCATGCCCAATAGATTAACTTACATCTTGTGATTCTTGATCTTTATCATCTTCTTCCCTTCTAATATCCTCCACCAAATTTCCCTCAATCACCTCCAACAATCTGTCAAGGAATTCATCACCCGCCCAACTATGCAATAATTTCCCATATAGGGAGAACAGTGGATTGTTGGAAATATATTCACTACTAAGAGGGGGAGGTGAATAAGTAGTGATTGTTTTTCTTAACTTTTAAAATCATTTTCAATTACTACAACACAATCTTCATTAACCCATTTTTAGAGTAAATCATATAACAAAACATATGAGAACCATGAGAAATAACCAAAGAAACATTCACAATAAGACATAATATTTTTCTCATGGAAAACCCTTCTCCCAGTAAAAAACCACCCTGTTATTGTTGCGTTGATCAAATAATGATATTAATCGTCAAGCAATTCAATTACATAGAATATATAAATGGATATTATCATAGAGAACTATGATCCTCATCTATGACTCAACGGACACCCATCTGATCAACAAGCATTTCCCGACACCCATTGGACTTATGAAGAAATTTTCTCTCTATATTGTCTCTGTCGGAGCACACACCTGACTCTTTTATGTGACCCTCATTTCACAATATTTCAGATTGGAGTGACTCTGAATCTCTCAACTAGAAAAACACAACAACCTCTAGCAATATAGTCTCAAATCAATATAAGGATCTCACCAAAACAAATATGCACAACTCACTCACTCAATCACTGCAACAACCCAATCAACAACACATACAACATCCAAAAAAATAATCTACTGAAAAATGATATGAAAGTATGAAGGAAATCATATACAATCCTTCCTACTATTTTACCATACTATTGCATAAGATCTTGGTTAAAACAAAATTTTGCTGCCATCTTCTATCACTGTGATCTATTGAAGATGTTCTGCACAAATTCCTACACAGTTTACACACACCTCTCTTCACCCACTCACACTCTCCAATCTCACACAACCATCACACTTTCTTCTCAAGTGAACCAACCAAATAGATTCATGATCTCCATCTATTTGTAATCTTATGAAATGATTAAAACAATTACTTCCAATTATGTAGTAGAGCTTTGTTCATATGCTGGAAGAGGTTCAATTTATTGATTCTTGACTTAATGAAGCCATTAACTTCATTTACCAATGAATATTCTATTACAACATTCATCTAGAAGCACAATAACCTTTTTCCAACCTTTACATGAAGAGTCCCGAACATGACACCCAAAAAAAAAAACACCTGATGAGCGCGAGGAATGCAGAGAAATTTTCCTGAAAATCCTTGGTCTCTCCTAGCACACAACGTCCATGCGACTAGAACTCTTCAATTCGTTCCATAGGCCTACATGACAACAATTTGATCTTTCATTTGCCCCACAGACTTGGCTCCATGTGACTGTGGAAGACGATGACTAAAAAAAACTTTCCTTTTCTCATTTTCTTCCAAAAATTTCTCCACTGGTTGATCATCATCAGTAAGTCCTAAAGAAGCCCTGCTAGCCTCTACAACACTCCACTAATCCACTACAACAACTCCATCATCAACACAAGTCAAACTATGTTGACTCGCATGCCATCCATTAGTTGCTTCAACACTAAAACCATCAAACTTCACCACAACTACTCTTACATCTACAACCATCAATGATAGACCCTGCAACTGATCATACAAGATGAAACCCATCAATACATACACCGAGTACCATAAACATGATTGAAAGTCTCCAATACTGTGAATGAGGTGTAGCAGCTCCATATCTTGCCAAGGCATCCACACACAAGTCAAGAACCTGTACTAAGAACTGCAACCATGAAGCTAAGGTCTACAACCGATGCAAAATCCAAGTACCATCTCACAAGAATATGCATAATCACATACAATGAGGTTGGCATCAATGCCAATCAACACCAATTCATTCTCCAACACCAATGCTACTAGCTTGACATCAACGCGAACCAAACAACTCAGCCATAATGTCAACAAACTCCCCCTTTGGCATTGATGGCAACCCCAACAAAAATTCGATGGTGTTGTCGTCATTGATATGTATTTACCATCACAACTTTTTCTGGACATAAAATAAGATTATAAAAATGTAAGGTACAATTTAGATTTAATATATCTAATTTCATAAATTCAAGCTCACAAACGGGTATAGGTATTTTGTTATTATTACCTAGAGGTAGGTCTTACTAGTATCGAGGTCAAGGGGCATGGTATCATCACCTCCTTGTCCTAATGCATGGTGTTCTATCCTGATGCGTAATAATTATTAGTTAAATGCATAGATCTTCATAGACGATAATATTATTCTGTAATACATGCCTAACATTTTCTAGTCCTAAATCCAACAATCAATCGATTTTATTATTATTATTATTATTATTATCAAGTCATTCATATTTAATCTATATTAATTTTCATTCACCTTTAAATTTTGAATTTATCATATAAATAAAATAAAATTAAAAAATGTTAAAAATTTCATTATATTTTTTTACTGAATATATAAACTTTAATTAACACTGCATTCTTTCCCACCCTATTATTATTGACAAAAAATACAATTAATTATTATTATTATTAATTTAATATTCCTCGTATTTATAAAACACAATTATTGATTAATACAATTTAACTTTTCTCTCATTGATTTTTTTAAGTATGAAAAAAAGCAAGATTTATATTCATGTAAAAGATATTTACATAGAGGAAAAAAATGATAAGTGCTATAGCTGATATATGTAGGATTTTAGCTGTAGCCAGAGCACAACAAAAAGCATAGTATCTAAACTCTCTTGATAAAGAAGATATAAACAACATAGACAGATAATGTTCAGCCAAAAACTCATGGATATATGTACTAGATCATCCCAGAATTAGCCATCCCATCAAAAAAGAGAATCAAGGAGGAAAAACCGACATACCTTTTATGAAGTGGAAATAGACTATGGAGCATAAGAAGACAAAAAACCAAAAAGTAAACTAGGTACCCAGAAGGGAGAAATCTTCTATCTGATATGCTGTAGATTCCATTTGTATCTCCATTTTCCATGAACCAGGATGAATTGTGAGGCCCTTCTTTGACAGTACGTCTGCTTGAGAATTATGTGACCTGTCCACGTGATTGATTGAGTAATCCTTTTTGTTGTTCCATAACATTTTAATCCTATTCATCCATCCAGATAATAAAGGATTCTTAATGGATAATTTCCATGAAGCCTGTTCTATTATGGTTTTGGAATCCCCATATATCTGAAGGATTTGAATATTCAAAAAGGCGCCAAACTAAAGGAGGCCCACCAATGCCATAACTTTGGCCTTATTGTTTGAACCATTACCACCATTCCAATAAATAGAGAAGTGTTGATCTTCATTCATAGATATGAAACAACCACAAGCACATGAACCCCATTGTGCAGCTCCGTCGAAAAAAGCTTACAGATAAACCATCGAAATCTTCCTCTGTTACTCTAAAATTCTGGGTTTTCTTGAGGACAACTTCTTGGGGATAGAATTATACAATGTTATGATCTACTCAAAAACAGGATTTTGATCTTCTCTCCCATCTCATAATATTATTTTATTTCTTTTCTTCCAAACTGTCCATAAGAGGAGAAGAGGAATTGATCTAAAAGATGCATTCTGCGAGCTCCACCAACCTAAAGCCTCTTGTATAGCTGTGTGATCCACCAAACTAAAACCAATGAAAACTGTTAGATCCCTCCATAAGTGATAAGTGAAGCTGCAGGTGAGGAATATGTGATTATTATTTTCTTCCTCTTTTTTGCATAATAGGCATATACTTGGGCCTGACCAGTTCCTTTTTTGTAGATTCTCCCAAGTAAGATTTTTTTTGTGAAAAACAAGCCAGGAGAAATGAATAATTTTATTTGACACCCCTGTTTTCCACAGAGACAATGGAAAGATGTTTTGGAAAGGGAGAGTTATTTCTTTTACTAGAACTAAATAGATCTCTTTTACCTGTATATCATACCACCCCTTTATCCCCCTCCATGTGAGATAGTCCCTTCCTTCAGATTTTTATATGCCAGAGCTTCTCATAGACATCATGATATTTTCCCATTGCTGTGCTAGTTCTTCACTAAGACCCAAAGCTTGTAGGTCCTTCCATATAGGAATGCCTCCCTACCATTTTACAATTAGTTGACTCCATGTGAAGATTCCTTTTCGATGTAGAGCCATTATGATGGATGTAGGAATAATTTTATTCTCCCCCAAACCCATGATATGATCATATCCAATATACACATCCCTGTCATTCTAGACATTCCAAAAGAGGTTTTTGAGGAAGAAAGATTCAATTTTTCGAAAACTCTGCCATATTGCAGATCCATGAGATTTTCCAATTGAACCTTCTCTATACCAGAGTATGAGTTCTTTATTCCCCATGTACTTCTTTCTAATGGAAGTGCTCCAAAAACTATCCCCATCTATTCCCCTCCAAATGGATTTGCATAAGAGAGCTTTACCAAAATTCCTTATGTCCATAATTCCGCAACCTCCCAATACTTTTGGAAAGGAAATTTTTGAAAGACTAGTCAGGTGGTATTTTCTTTTTTCCTTACTACCTCCCCATATGAAATTCTCCATCAATCTGTTCAATATAGAAATAACTCCAGATGGGAAATAGTATAGATGGGCCCAATAAACTGTCATCTGGGCCAGGACAGAATGTGCCAGAACCACTCTGCCTGCAATGGAGAGACACTTAAACTCCCACCTTGCTATTCTTTTAAAGAAACGATCAGATAACCACATCCAGTCAGCTTTTTTGTAACCTACAGGTTTGAGATGAAAACAAAAATATTTTAAGCCTTCCTTTATGGGTTTTATTCCAATATTAAATAGAACACTCATAAACTCCAATGATTCCCTGTCTTCAACATCAGAATAGAAAGAATATTTGCCTTCATTTATGTGGATTCCTGTGGTTCTTTGAAATTTTTTTAGAATGCCATGAATGCATTCCCAAGAAAATCTGCAGAGCATACCAAAGATCATGATGTCGTCCACAAATAAACTGTGGGAAATATAATTCCCACAACATATCATTAATGGCCTATATTGGTTATCTTTTACAACTCTTTTTATATGTAGACTTAAAGAATCCATTGCAAGGATGAAAAGAGGAGGGGACAAAGAACATCTCTGTCGAAGACCCCTGGCAGCTAAGAAAATTTTTGAAGGGAGACCATTAATAAGGACAGAAAAATTGACATTTTCCACGCAGGTCATGATCCAACTTATGCATTCATTTTTTAGTCCTATTTTGCATAAAATGCATCTTAGAAAACCCCAATCTAGACTATCATATGCTTTCTTTAAATCTAATTGAAGAATTGTTGCATCCAACTTTTTAGTATGTATTGAATGTAAACTCTCCTATGTGTTTTCCACAGCCTCAATGATATCCCTATTATTAAGAAAGCCATGTTGTTGTAGTGTTATGAAATTAGACAAAGTCCCATGGATTCTATTAGCTATGATCTTTGAGGTAATTTTGTATATCGCATTATAGAGAGAGATTGGTCTAAAATCTGAGAAAGCATAAGTTTTTTTCTTTTTAGGAATAAGAGCTATGTAAGTAGACGAGATATGGGGATGGATAGACCCCTTTAGCATCAATTCCTCTACCATTACCAGGATGTCTTTCTTGAGTAATTCAAAAAAATGGATGTAAAACTCAATAGTCCAGCCATCTGGCCCAGGACTTTTATCTTTTTTAAAAGACTTCATAACTTGAAAAAGCTCATCTTCAGACACAAGCTGGAAAAAAGCATTATTTTGTTCAACCTCAAACATAGTGGGGAAAGGATAAATTCCCCATAGAAAGTCCTCCATCCTGCAATTCTCGTCCCTTTTGTATGATTTACCAAAATGAGCCTCTGGTTCCTTAGAAATTTCCTCCAGAGAGTGAAGTATATCTCCCCTTTCAGATTTAATTTCCCAAATAGAGTTTATTTCCCTCCTATTGTTTGCAAATCTATGGAAGAACTTTGTGTTGCTATCTCCTTCCTTCAGCCATAATGCCTTGCTCTTCAACTTCCAAGAAGCTTCTTCAATTGCAAGTATTTTATGTCTTTTCTTTTCCAATTCATTTATACTACTTCGAACCTGCAAGGAGATATTTCCTTTTTTCAAATTGTTTGCAAAACATCTAGATTCTCTTGTATCTCTTTCAAAGCATTCCTATTGGATTTTTTCTTTTTCCCCTGCCAAGCCTTAACCTTTACCTTTAAATCACGCAGGTTATCCAAACGGGCTTGGGATGGAGATATATTCCCCGTAGGACTACAGGTTGGCCAAAAATTCTTAACAAGGTCGATAAACTCTTCGTCCTCCAGCCAAACTCTATTGAATTTAAATGGAAGACCCTTCTTGAAACTCCTTTTTCCCCATTGTAAGGAAATTGGTCTATGGTCAGATATAAAACAGTTTATAATATTAGATATTGGCCTACCCATACGGACCATCGGCTTATCACTCATCATAAACCTGTCTAGTCTTTTGGCGAGATAGGAAGCACCAAGTCTTCATTGTTCCATGTAGGACCCATTAGTTGAGGGGAAACATCAATCATGTTGTGATGGAGGATAGCCCCTTTTATATAACCAGCTAAGGGGTCTGCCTTTTTGCCCCCACCCCAGACTTCATCACTACACAAAGTATAGTTTAAGTCAACTCCTATAAGAAGAGAGTCTAGTTCCAAAAATTCCAAAGACAAAAACCTATTCCAAAAAGGACACTGGTCCTTATACAGGGCATATATATTTAACACATGAATGGAGCCAGATAGACCCCAAATATAAAACATTTATATGCCTTAGCCAATATCCATAAAGGATTCCATAGGATTACTACGCCCCCGATAAACCAATAGCATCAGATGCTACCCGACCGAAAACCGCATGGTACCACTTGAAACATATGGTTCAAATGAATTTAGAGAGAGTTGATATTTGAATCTTCATCATTTCATTTATATATGAAAAATACAAATGTCTAATAAATGTCATTCGTCCGTTATTAAAAAATAAAAAAATTAAAACATATCAATTACAAAACTTATATAAATGTTTCTTCATTTATATCCTAAAGCCTTATCTCTTTAAACTGAACATGACCTTCTGTGGCCCATCACAAATAATGCTTTTGGATATGCGTGAATCATGTTTATGTTTTTAAAATGAAATCTTAGCTTTTGAATTTGGAAGATGACATTTTAGAAATGGACTAACAAAGCAAATTATTATATATATTTATTTAAACGATTATAATTTCTTATAAATAAAGTATTGGTACTCCTTTAAATTAATAACCCTAAATGAGTTAGAATATATATATATATATATATAGTTGTGTTTTAACAATTGCTTCTACCTTTCTGATTTAGGAAGTCGCCAACAAGCTTGGACTTATCTTGGGAATCACATAAGGCTGTGAGTTTAGAGTTTGGTCTTGATTTACACAGTTGGAAAAGAAAGAAAACTAGAACAATTTTCATCAATTAGATTGCAGAGCCGAGCTTTTGGAATAAATGTAATTTTTTAAAAATGTTATTAAGAAAAATAAATCTATTATAAAACAATACAAAAAATGAAAAGCAAATATATTATAAAATTTAACCACTTCAAATCAAATCATTTTAATCAATTTGAGCCATTTCCAAAGTACACGTCATGGAGGGCTATTTTCCACATATTCATTCTAAATATAGTAAAATTATTATTTATTTTTATTATATATAATTTTTAAATGTTATAATATTTACTATTTAAGAAAACATAATTAGATTTATTTGGAATCATGTTAATCTAAATCTATCGACCAACTATTAACACCATAGTTTTGATGGAAACTTAGCATGGATATATATATATATATTAGACACAAAAATCTTAATCTGCTCAGCCGAAACACTCAATCTATGCAGAGACACTATTCTTATGTATTTTGGAAAAAGCGACAAATAGACATTAATCTGTTTGAATTGTTCCGCTACATTTTCTAAATTAATTCTCCCTCCAACAATTATGTATAATTATTAGTGGAACTACTGCAAGATCTAAGAATTTGAAATCACAAAATAAAGACCCTACGCCAACCGTGTTTGTTTTCCCCTAATTTTATGTAGGGGAAAGGACCAAAAAAAGAAAAATATGTCGGTAGTGGTGTTTTAGAGAATGAGAAGTTATGATGTCATTAACTGATGTGCTACCATGGTGCGAATTTATTTCACGCTTGCAGGTATTTTCCTATAGTGAAAGACAGAACAATTTTTGGACTTTGGAACCATGCCCACATAATTCCATCCCCTAGATTTGGTGGGTTTAGATCTGGCTGAATTGTCATAAATGCACTAGGGGAAAAGCACAAAGTTAGCGTAAGGTCTGTAAGGTCTGACGGCTTTGAAACAATTCTCTGAAACCAAAATGTAAGGACCAAACCCAAATTTATTTCATAAATTATACTAGAATTTCCTAGTTATTAATTTAATTCACATATACAGACTTGGCTTTCGAGTTTGAAGTTAATCTCTCATGGTTATAGCTCCAAAAATTTTCCCACTAAAATTGGGCACAATCCTCAGTACCCAGCTCCAAAATACTTGGTAATTGAAGCACTTTAGCCCATACCCAAAAACTTCAAGAAAAATTACTCAAATCTCTAGTTCTAAATTCCAATCTTCAGTTTAGAATTTCCCTCCCCTTCCAGTTCTCTGTGTTCTTGTATAAATATCCTTAGGCGGTCACTGCCTTCTTCCATCGCTCTCAACCGTTTTGGTTTTGATAGTCATAAGGTTACGTGTAGCTGGAACGTGAGGTATGTAAATATTTATACTTTTATGATGTTTAAATATATTTTAACTTTTTAAATTTTAATTATAATATTTAAATAAAGTCTATTATATATATAATAATAATAATAATTTTATTAAATTATAACTTTAATATTATGGTGATCAATATTTATATTAGTAGGACGGAGAGTATGTTATGAGAGTGTCAAGTTTTAGGTAATACTTTTCTTTTTCATAATCTAGGTACTTAAATAATTTTCATAATTATTTAGTAAATATATTATTGCAAGGCATGCGATGTATGCATATGTAGCTGTCATATACATACATCGTACACATGCTAATATTTTTTTGCCTATAAATTGAAATGGGTCATTACAATTCCCCCTCTTTTGGATCTTCAAGTTCATTCTTTTGGATCTTGGTGGTGGCCATGGTGGCACTAGGCTCTGTATTAATGATCTGCTTCCCTTTGTCATTACCCTTGTCAGGTTCTAACTCAGATTCAGAAAATGCATTTGATTCAGAAGCCTTCATTTCGGCCATCAATGATTACTTGGCATAACACTCACTTGTGTTGTGAGTGGAGCTCTTATGGAACTCACAGCATTTTCTTGTTTCCTTCTTTGTTTTCGCGGTTTTGTTCTTTGGTTACGACTTTGGCGGGTTATCCTGGGTCGCCCTGCCTTAGCATTATCCTTTTCTCTATGGTTTGGGGAAACCTTTTCCTTTCTTCAAATTCGAAGATCCAAAGTCTCGCTTCTTATGTTTAAAAATTTTCTCAATCTTGACAACATATTGGTATGCCATGTGAAGTGAGGAGTTGTCCAGGAACTTTATCTCATCCTGGATGTACTTGTGTATACAGCCATAGTACTTGAGTACCAAATGTTGGTTAGAATCATTGATACCCAACTTCGTTGGAAGGGTATCAAAAACATTGGTAAAATCTTACATGTCTTGGTCCCTTCCCTACCACAACGTGGTCCACTTTATGTATTTATCCTCATAGCTCTCGACAGGGTAGTACTGCTCCTTGATGCCATCCCGGAATGACTTCGAAGTGGGTGCAACTAATAATAGTGAGGGTGTACTTTTATCCTTCTTCTCACAGTCAGTTTCCCATTAGTCCTTGACATGAGGGGCAGCTTTGAGAAGTGCAAAAGTAATATTTTCCTGACTGGAGAAATCATGACCAAAAAAATATTTTTCTAGCATATTTAACCATTTATCTATGACGTCTGCATCTATTTGACCTTAAAATATGGGGATGTCAATGTTAAATTGTACCTTAAAGGGTGTGGCGCTTCCAGAGTAGCTGCTGGAAGGAGATGCGTCACATTTGGGTAGTTGCTGAAGGATCTGGGCAAAGTTGTCCATCATCGCGTTCCTCTGTCAATCGAGGGATTCTTCAAGCACATTTTGGAAGGATCTCTTACCCCCCTGTCTTTCTTTTCTTCTGCCATGGGATGCTGTCGGGATTTGTGAGGCTGGTCTTCGAAAGGTTCGACCAGTTCGAGCCCTAATTCCTTATATCTAGACCTTGTTGGGGACATGCAAAGAAAAAAAAATAAAGAGCATACTGCTCTCATACCATTGATCTAAACTTAAATAGGAATGCAAAAAATTATATATATAACCATCAATACATAGATGGGGCATAAATAACACTTCATTTCATTAATATCAAATACTGAAATATGTTTACAAACATAATGGAAATAAGCTATGTCAGGCGATGGTAGCTTATCTCTGAGAAGAAATGTGGTGGCTATATTCCTCTAAACTATGTTACAATGAGGCTCAAGGGCCTACTTATTATTGAACAACAAGGGAAAACCCTAAAAAATCATAATCATAACCCCAAGAGATGGAACGGCAAGAGTTTGTGGGCCTCGTTGGGGTTAATTGGGCAGTCAACTTCCAGGGGTTGTAACTTGATCATATTATCTCTGTTTTGCATGTATAATACCTTGTTAAAAATATATCTCCGAGTATTATAGGATTTGTGGTATGCCCTAGCCTATGGCTGGAGGCCTAGTGTGAACCTCAAAAAAATGTCTTTCAGGGGGTCAAAACTCCAACAGTAGTCCAGGACCCGAAAAACTGCTAGAAATAGTAAATTCTACAATAAACAAGGAAACAGATGAAACCGACTAGAGGTCTAGATGGAATCAATCGAGCAAAAGAAAAGGGACACAAGTTTGTGACCACTACCCAAGACTAAATATCATTGAAGATTCTGCATCACCAAGCCATTTGGAGGTGAATATAAACCATATTTAAGAAGACATTTGGGACTTAGCAGCAACAATGAATTGACATTGCCACATCACCAAGCAGTTTATGTCAGCAGTGTAATGTCATGCCATGTCATGAGTGGTAATATGCCACATCACTTATGTGGAACATGTATATTGTATTCAAATGTATTCTAAAGTGGAAGTCTACAGGACACACTTGGAATGTGAAGAGTCATGCCAGTTGGAAAGTCATAGGAAGTCAAAAATTCATGAGGGTAGTCAAAGAATCACCCTTGGTTACATATACTCCCTCATTGTATGAGAAAATGAATTTTCACCTTGGCTCCTCCTGCGAGACACTAGAGAGATCAACTAGTTCTTTGAGGAGAAAAGAGTGGCTCCAATGTCCCACTATTGGGGCTAGTGTTGTACATTGTAAAAATGTGTCTTGTAACTTTTAATAGATAACGAAAGCCTTCAAGGCTGGGATCTTCTTCATGCATGGGCTATGAATGTTTGTAAGACTATTTTATGAATTTTTGTAAGACTATTTTGCGGATGTTTTTATTTCATGTTTTCTTGCACATGTGCTAATATGGCTTAAATATTTTCGTTATTTTAGTACTTATCTTATTGATAATACGTTGTAATGGTTGTTATCATTGTCCCATCCTTGGAGACTCTTCCGCAGGATATTAGACAAATCTTTCTTTGTTTCTTGGTTGTAATGACCGTCACATGCATTGTGGACTATTCTGTTGGATGTTAGATGGATCTTTGTGGTTTATGTGTGTCTCTTATTGGGTCGTACTATTAACTCTTACTCAGAGGCTCACTTTTTTCCCCTCTCCGCAGTAGAAGAACATCAATAGAGTTGCAACTGAACATTGACAAATCACACCTCACTTACTTTTCGGAGACACCATTGCATCCCTCTCTCATGATGATAGTTAGAGCCAAGTCATGTCTTTGAGATATATGGCAACTGGTATGATATTTAGGATGGGCTTCATACACCAAACAGTGTGAGGTCTAATTGCGACTTCACATCAGGGAGACCCCTTGGTTGATGGATTTTCAGCACTATTAACATGGCTAATCCTTTATTGAATAGCGCAAAGAAATAAGGACTTGGGCAGGCATGAATTTGGTTAATTATTGACCAGAGTCAACTTGTGACACAGTGAGATAGATTATTATAGTGCAGAGGTTGCTCGGGGTTGAGAAAGCATTATATTTCTTCTCTATTTTATGTTTTATGCAATATAGATAGGAAGGGGTTTTGAGAAGTTTCCTTCTCCTAGATAAATCTTTGAGCATATGTGATTGAATCTTGTCTCATGTTTACGTTTTGATTTCTTGATCGATTAATTTCTTTATACTGATGAGTAGAGTATATTAAAGTATTTGGTTTTAGCAAATTATATTAGCTGTTTTGAATCTATAAGGAATTTATACATGGTATCAGAGCATGATTCATAGTAAAGAAGAGAATTTGAAGTTGTCCTTGTAGGAGGATCAAATTTGCTGGATCAATTCCCTAGAGCGAGTAGGATGTCTTTCTATGGACTAAGGCTCGAGTATGCCCTTGAGGGAGGCTCAAAATTTGTTCCTTGGAAGGACAAGATGAAGGTGGTGCTTGAGGATAATGGATTGAAGGAATTCATAGATATTGAGGTTCTGAAACCACCAGCAACTGATATTCAATCTCTATTAGAGTGGAAGAAGTGTCTAGCCAAGGCGAGGAGGATTACATTGGAAGGTGTGAAGGATCAGATAATCTCCAATCTCCACGGGAAAGAAACCCCTTATGAAATGTGGCAATCACTTAAAGAATTGTTCAAGAATAGCAGCGACCAAATGAAGTTGCCGCTCAAGGAAAAGCTTCGTAATATCAAGATGCAGAAGACTGAATCAATTCAACAGTACTTGATTCAGTTCACAGAATTTCATGATGAAATTGGACGAGTTGGGGTAACTGTTGTTAAGGATGATATTTTAAGCTTAGGCCTTCTAGGCCTTCCCATGTGTTGGAACAACTACCAAGATTTGGTAATTGGAGGGACAAACTACCAAATTGGGAATGCCTTTGGTCGGATTTGGTACAAGAGGAGATAAGGTGGAATACTAGAGATGGGACCTCATCTAAGGTTGAGGATATGGAGAAATTTTCCTTGGTTGGAAAATTAACGAAAGGGAAAGGAAAGAAATCCCAATCCAAGAAGCCCTCAGGAGGAACGCTAGGTGAATTTTTGGCTTCACAATTCAAGCTCGATTTCACCCTCATAGCTTCTATGTTGAGCATGGTGATGGGTAGTGTGTGGTATTTGGATAGTGGAGCCTCATTCCATATGATAGAAAATTGAGAATTCCTTAGTGACTTAGAGGAGAATGACCTCCAGATGCACATCGAGATGGGAAATGATGGAAGGTATAGTGCGATCAGTATTGGTACATTTGCTTTTGAGAGGGAGTCTAAATGAAAGGATGTCATGTATGTTTTCGGCCTGAATAAGATTTTTTTCAGTTGCTATGTTTGAAGACCATGGCTATGATGTGATATTTAGCAAAGTAAAGTATTTCCTTAGACACATCACCATGGGACAAGTGAAGCGGATTGAGATTGGTGTGAAGAACCTCTACAAATTAGATGTGGAAGATTGTGTAGCATTGAGCACAAAATCAAAGAAGGTGTAGAGCCGATATATTGGTGAATTATGGCATAGAAGACTTGGCCATTCACATCATCGTGCTTTCAAGATCATGTAGTAGATTTCTATAGGACTTCCCAAAGGAGCACTAGAACAATGGGATACATGCAAAGGGTGTACTTTGGGGAAGTACACAAAATCCACCTTCAATGATCAGAACAATAAACCACAAGCAGTCATTGAAAGAGTTTACTCTAACGTGTGTGGAACTTTCTCGACAACCTCCACTGCCAAGCATAGGTATTATGTAATATTTGTAGATGATTTATCATGGAAGTTTTGGATCTTATTCATCCAAAAGAAAGACCAAAAATTCTCCAATTTTGTTGAATTTAAAGCACTTGTTGAGAAAGAGACAAGAAATAAAGTCAAGGCTCTTAGGAGCAATAATGGAGGTGAGTAGGTGTCGAATGAATTTAAAAATTTATGTGTAAAGGAAGGAATTTGACGGGAATTGACATCACCCCACAATTCACAGAAAAATGGGGTGGCTGAGAGGGAGAACAAAAGTATTTTGGGAGTAGCAAGGTCGATGTTGAATGACCAAGGCCTACCACTGTACTTATGGGTTGAAGCATGCAACACAACAATCTATTTGCAATACATGAGTCCTCATTGGATTCTTGGCATGAGTACATTAGAGGAAGATTTTTCAGGGAAGAAACTAGATGTGTCACACTTTAGGGTCTTTGGATAATCAGTTTACTATCATATTTCCAAGGACTCAAGGAAAAATCTATATCGAACAATAGAGCTGGGTTTATTTGTAGAGTACACAGAAACACCTCATAATTATCATGTGTAATTCCATCTCGCAAGATGGCCGTTTCTCGTAGAGATGTGAAGTTTGACGAGGAGAAGGCAATGAGGTGTTCTCTTGAGAGGGAGATTCAATTGCATTCAGTTGAGGAGTTTTTAGCTCCAAACAAATAACCTCAAAAAGTTGTGTAGAAGCCACAAGAAGAGAGATCCATGGATGGAAGGAAGTGCATCAGGGAAGATGAGAGATTATTGCATGATGCTTTATTTTTGGAGAACTCTAGTTCAACAACTTCAAGTTGATTCTTCGTGGTTACATATTGGTGCCAATCCTCGAATTGTGCAATGACATCCCCAATCCACATGATGGTTTTGGGATGGAAGCGAACTTTAGCCTCCATGGAATCCGAGTACAATGAATTGGAACCAGTTTCAACTCCCTTCTGAAGCATGAGTAACATTTTTCTAAGTTGGATAGGATCGTCGATGTAATTTTGCATGTTCTATCTATTCATATCCAAATCGTCCTTGGTGGAAATCTATCTGAGCTGCTCCAAGTACTCTTCGATCTCCTCCTGAACCTAGTTCCTAGGTTTGGATTTGGTGAGTGAGCCAACTGATGGGATATTATGTGTTTTTACCAGTACATCCAAACTACTGAATAATCGTACATACGAGTCTTGGATGTTACAAATAAATGAGGCAAGTTGCTTGCTATTCTGAATAAACATTCAAACTCTCACTCTCTCCAGCTCTACATGTGGCTTCATTTTATTCTCCATGTCAAGAAATTCCCCTTTGTATCACATTATTCATTCTTGCACATAGGTAATGACATCTCACATGTTCTTGAGAGTTCTAACAAAATATTTGATTTGTTGTTGTAGGCCATGCAAACGTAAAACTACTTTATGTATAATCACAAAATCCTCATAGAGGTTCTGCATGGTTTCTCCAAGTGTTGATACTTCAGAATGTATTTCTGCTCTCATCTCCTCCAAGTAGACCTATGTGGAAATTGCGTTATGTGCAACTGCGCGGAGTTGTTCCGCCTCTTGCCTAGTAGCCTTCAATTTCTATTACAATTTCTCGTTTTCGGCCATCAAATACTAAATGTTTCATCTTGTTGCACCTGCAAAGGAAAGGTGATGCTTGACCATCTAGAAAATTATTTCTCTGTGTTTGTACAATATTCTTTTGGAACTCAACAAATGACAAATTGTACACATCCATTATCGAATCATAATCAAGAGGAACAACATTCCCTTCCTTAGTCGGAGCTGGCTTTGCTGTTGTAGGTGGTGCAGACTGAATGGTAACCTATGGTGCACTCGAAATTAGGTTGACATCTTCATTCTTTGGCTCCTGTTCCATATCCATGTCTGTAAATTCAATTAAGTGCTCAATCTTCTTAGCAAGATCCTGGTCCTGCATCTGTTCACCTTCTTTCTCAACTTCTGGTTGGTTCTATTCCTACCCTTCAACCAATATCGATATTGTTTCTCCTTCTATTGTGACTTTCATTTCTTCTTCTTCCCACTTATGCTTCCCTTCTTGTTCTTTCCTCATCAACTCATGTTCCTCCTTTAGTTCTTGTTATGCTTGCTTCAAGCTCAGTTTCTCTTCTTGCAATCTCCTTATTCTCTCTTTCTTCACTCTTCTCTCTGTATCCTTTGCTTCCTCTTCGCTTTTGCTGCTAAAGCTACTTTCATAAGAATAGGATCTACTTTCATCTTGAATATTTGTTCTCCCCTTGGATTTTCAACAATATTTCTCTTTCCCTTATCCTTCACAGGATTGCTGCCCTCATGGAGTAGTCTATGAAGTCCCTGCTAAGCTGATGAGCTCACGAAATTTAGAGGAATTGTATAAATTCCTCCATGGATCTTCCTCTAGCCAATGAAATTCCCCATTAAGCCACTGAAAGTGAATTCTGGTATAGTGTCCTTTGTAAATACTATGGGGATAATACAGATTAAAGTATTGAGTAACGAATGCAAACTTCATTATCTCCTTTCCCTCGATATCCATGACTTTCAAGTTCTTAATCTCGTATAATCCAGTTTACATAGGAAGAGTTGGCCAGGGTGCTTTATTCCTCCTATGGAAAGCTACTAACAACCTTGTGGTGAGATGATATGACACTTCTTGCATGACAATCTTGTCGGTGGCATACATTGGAAAAACATGCAATGAATTCTCTCCATGGAGCACTCTAAGGAAGGTGCTACCTAGTGAGGAAAACCAATCTATGATCTTTGCTATTTCCTCCATTTATCCTCGTGACATGCATGGTGGTTGTTATTCAAAGAAGAGCTTGTAAAGTGAGATGTTGAAATGGTTAGTTAGTTGTTCCATTACTCCTCGATGACTGCAATCTGAAAGCAGTTTACAATAGATATCCACAATATTTTCTTGTGGTGTCCATGTCCAGTTCATGCGAGGAAACTGATTCTGTGCACAGATTATGTATAGTAAATATGAAAACATATAAAACATTTATTTCTCACACTTGGGAGGATTTTGGGCCTCTGCTACATGGGCTCTCAACTATCGAGCCAACATATATGAGTAGTTGAATGAATTCCCCTCATTCACAACCTGGTTCAATTGGTAGGCCTTCCTGAGAGACTTTGTCTTGTATGAGTGGGTGGGTGTCTATCGAAACTTTGATGGCTCTTTTACCCAACCTTTAATAATATATCTTGTGTTCACATAGTTGTTGGTGGCATAGAAATATGAGTCCATGAGCCTCACTAGCTTGAGAAAGCGATACATTCGCTAATAATATTTTTCCAAAAAGGTAGCAACCTTCTATTCGCTCGCATTGCTCGATGTCATGGTCTTCTCATCAATGTGTGAAACAATCTAGCTGATGATATCTACACATGGGAAGGTTGGATATCTGCATGCAACCTCATGTAGTCCTGACTATTGGATATTGAGAAAAACTCGCTAGTCCTCTAGATATGCCTCAAGGCTCTTTGATGACATAGCTTCATTAACTTGCTGCCATGTTAGTTTTGACTCATTATCTTTAAACAATTGAGTGCATGCATATACTGACAATTCTACTGGTGTTTTCTCAACTATTTCCCCAGTACTTCTTTCTGTGGTCTCTATTGAAGCAACTCCCTTTGGTTCCATGGTGACAATGAATTCTAGAGAGAAGTGCTTCACAAGTGTGGAACCCGTGGGAAGAAGGACACCCATGGAAAGAAAACATTAGCATTTTGCAAATATAACTTCAAAGCATGATCAAGTAGGAAACCGGGAAACTGATTAGAAGTATTGCATAATTTTCATCAACAAGCAAGTTAGATTGGCTATGGGAACTGCACACTATGAAATCCTAGTATCCAAGGGTGCAACATGAGGCTTGATATTGCAAAATGCACAGTTTAGCCTAGGCAGAGATTGGGAGATACTACACACTGCGTAGTCTCAGTGGCTAAGGAGGCAGGCTGAGCCCTTGAACTGCATACTACATAGTTGGGCTAGCTTGTACTATGAACTACGTAGTTGTAGAGGCCAAGCTCTTAGCTTGAGCCTTAGGATTATTCAGTGCCTAGCTGGGAAATGAAAAGTTTGGCCAAGGAAAGGCAAATATTCTTGGTGGAAGTGTGGAAACACAAGAAGAGCTAAGTGATGATGTGAGCTTGGGGGCATATCTGACTAAGTGTGAATGAATCAATAAATATCAAGTGCAAAAACTAAACAAACATAAGGAAAATCAAGTATGTGAGGAGAGTCGCCATAATAGTGACCATCAGTGCAAAAACAAGAAAACTAATGTGACACTTTTGAAAGAAAAACGAAAACTTATAACAACACTTATACAAGCTAAAATAAGTTGAAACACAAAAAACTGTGAAGAGAAATAATAATAACAACACTCAAACAAGTGAAACAAAAAAAAGAAACAAAAATAGTGGCAAAAGAAAATAAAAGTGAAACTCACCCAAAAAAGCAATGATGACTGCACTGAAGGTTCCTTTATCTCTTTGTGAATGTTATAATTCCAAGATCAAATTTGAAAATGAGCTCTAGAGGCATCGATTAAATATATTTGAGCGACTTCGGGTTTATGACACACATGCCTAAAATCAAGGAAAAAGTGACACTTGGTGGAAGTTTCTAAAAATAGCGTGTTCCTTGTTCAGGATCCTAATAATGGATCCATATTTTTTAGCGATGAATTTTCCTTTTTATCTTTTTTTTTTCTCTTTTTTTTTGGGGAAACTTGCCATGCTTGTTGCCAGGAATGATTGTGTAATTCTGGGGAACTGGGCAACTTTCCAGCTCAATGCAGTGTGTAGTTTCTGAGCTTAGTGAGGAATTGCATATTTTATGGGCTCAGTGTTGGGATGCCTTCCATGTTTGTGTAGTTTCTAAGATCAAGGTTGACTTCTAGTATGAACTGTGCAATTCTAATCATCAAGGTTGCTTTCCCTCAAGGATTGCGTAGTTTCTGGAGGAAAGCCAATAACCACTATAAGACCAGGTTGGGAGATTAGCTTGTGACTTAGAAATATCAATTAGGTGTGGAAACAAGAAAAAACAAGCATAAATGAAAAAGATAAGTCTCCAAAGAAGCATGAATACCTAAAAAAAATACAATATAAGCTCTTATCAATAGGAAGGAAGGCTCCAAAATCAAAACATACGATAAATTTTTTAGGGTGGTTGTAGCCACTACAACACCTTCATTTTACCCAGTATTATGCATCATCACTCAGAGGTAGTGCTTTACGGACAAATTTTTTTCTAACTTTGTAGGGAACATTTTTTATCCGAGAAACATTCATCCCAAATTGATAGTTGTTTCCTAGCGAAGATGGTAGAGGTTCTATAGTATTGTCTTCCCTAGGAGATTAAAATATAAGATCTCCTTTGCGAGTTGTCTTGGGTGCATTATTAGAGAAGCTTCCTAACTTCTCTTTGTCCCAAGGACCTAGGTACATTCTCCTTGTGTTGGGCGTGGGATCCCCCAAGGGAAGTTTTGGGGCTTAGAGCCTAGATTTTGGTCACAAATTGTAACTTCGATGTAAATACTTCACATTTTGTGGGCGCGGAGTGCGTAGCTTGTAAAAGATTCATAGGGTTGTCCATCCTTAATTTTGTAATATAATGTTGATTATAGAGATCTACCCATGGTAGGCAGACCATGAGATTGTATAAATAGAGCGAGGCTCTAAGTAGTTAAGACATCAAGCTAAGGATGAAGAGTTGAGTCATATTTGAAGTCTAAAGTCTAGTTTTGGGTTGTAGAGTATGAGAAGGCTCTACAGCTGAGTCGATTCTATAATAGTTGGATGCATTAATAAAGAGAAGTTTTATATCAATTCTATGTATTTGTTTCTTGTTTACTACATTGAATATATTGGGTGTGAATTGCAAGTCTACTATTTATATGATGTGCGAATATATATGACTTTGTTGATTAAGTGAATGGAAAATAGAATATTTGTTTATGTGAAGTTAACTAACATCTGTAAAAGGATAAGTAACATACCCGTGTAGTTTTGGGAAATAGCGTAGATCGCTACCATAGCAGTGCAAAAGAATCTCAATCCCTAGTTAGGGTTGCACGAAAGGTGATTATAACAAATCGTGAAGGTATTGAAGGTTAGAATAGTGAGTGAAGTGACTTGTGTGAAGGTAGGCATAGTTGGACTAAATGGACACATTAGACATCTCAAGGGTATAGAAACTTGGTTCTAGCATCCCCCCATACTGCTTCAAGTGAGACTTTAGTTCACGCTCCGCGGGTGGATGCTGAAAAGGCCAGTAGTGTAGGGATTTGTTTGGCTAAATAACTCCAAACTTGGGTCAATCCCTCTCAAGCCAACAAATAGTTCCATTGCCGGGAAAAGAATCGGCATAGAGATGTATGATTTCGTATCATCAGTCCAACTAAGAAATAAATTGAAGGCTGGTTGGACAGAAGAATTCATGAGTTCGTAGTGAAGGAGAATAGGAACCCGCGACTGTCAAAAGAAGAGTGGTTAAAAGGCTACCTATACACCGAGATCCACGAAATATTCTTCGCATCCTTCCCTACTGAGCTATATGAGCGGATTGTGAAGCTAGTAGATAGCTAAGGAAGGTGGAAACTTGACAGTCCTATTGTGTGGACCCCAAAGTTAGTGCGAATATTGGAAGCATTGGAGGATAAGGTCACGCATGTCGTTGATCATTGGATCGATCGAATTATAGGAGGATTCATTACTGAGTTCAAGGTTACTAACTCAGTCAGTTATAATGAGGTAGAGTGACGCTTTTGCAAAGGACCACAAGGTAATACATAAAGTCTTTAAATACTTGGATTAAATGCTATTGTACGAAAAGAGGGTTATGCACTTACATTGATGTTCAGGGCTACACGAAGTGGAAAAGCTTATATAAATGAAGGAAATAAGGGACTAGAAAATAGGCCCTTGATTTCACCTCTGCGAGGGGATGAGGAAGAGCTCGCGAAGGTCTCTCTGCAAAGTGTGATCCATCTAATAAGGAAAAGAATTCCAAAAATACCACCCCCACCCACACCACCACCAGCTTCATCGCCATCACCTCTGTCTTCACTCGTACCACCTCCACCCCCACCACGATTCAATATGGCAATCATAGTGAAGTTTTCTATCTTCAAGGAATTGGGAAATGAGGATCCAGACCAATTTTGGTTCATTTTAAGCATTGTATGGAGAGCACAGGGAGTTATAGATGACAATATAAGGAAAGTGACACTAGTTAGTGCCCTGCAAGATTGGGCATTGACTTGGTATATTAAGCATTCTAATGATAATCTGAATGCGGCAATAACAGATATCCAAATCGCGCTAAATAAGGAATTTAGTAGGACAAAGTGTGAAGCACATTCGATGATTTGACTCAAAGAAATCACGATGCTACCAAGCAAGACTCCTTGGGAGTTGGATCAAAGGCTGAAATGTATGATTCGCGAAGATAATATGAATGTGAAGGATAGACAACACCGCGAGTGGTTTGTAGCGTCGCTAATGCCACATTTAAGGAGTACACTATCGTAGAAAAATCTAATGACTCAGGCAGAGGCCTTAGAGATCGCAAAGAGGTTGCATGAGATCCCAATGCAGGATCCAAACTTGGGAGTTCAACAGATCCACATGCAGCTAAACAATTATGCCTTGATATGCCAAGTCTGAAACAGGAGAGGACGGCTTGACCAGAAGTGCGAGAAGAGGTGTGCTCCGTAAAATGCAAGGGTCAGGGTCATGACAAGGACCACTACTTGGTGTTTGTAAATTACCTTTCACGAGGAGGACTGATGCCTTTAAGGCTCTAAGTGTAAGAGGGACCTAGCACGGCGCTTGCTTTGTGGTGCGTGATTTGTCAAATAACTGGAAAACATGCTATGGACAACTGCCATTTGTTACAGAAGTATACACAAAATTTGCAATAGTTGTTCTCAAATTTTGTAGGTCGGTGGGACAAGATGAGCGCACTTGTAGAAGTTATGAGTTGATGATGGATAGAACTCCCACCTACAGAGTTCAGGCCAAAATGTGGCCCCTTGACCAAAATGCAAGAATGGCGCAAACAGGATTTCAAGGGCGTGGAGGAGGTCGAGGTGGAGGAGGACCTAGAAGAGGTCACGGATATTCGATATGCTACAATTGCGAAGGTCCAGGACATTATGCCCATGATTGTATGAATCAAACACACCCGTCATGTTTGTATTGCACCTTGTTTGATCATGAGATAGAAGATTGTCCTACACTGATAGCTAGGATATGCGACAAAGGAACACTACCATCTCCCCTGACTCAGAACCTGTAGATGATGAGGTTTGAGCCATGGGAGGAAGATCCGAATGTGAACATTGTGCTCCAAAGTGGAATCATGATGGGAGATGAAAAAGGAAAATAGCAAGAAGATAGTACTTGGGTTCATAAAGCTCTGGAAAAAGAATTGGAGTTTGATTCGGGGCACACTCGGGAAACATTCGTGGAAGCTAAGAAGAGCTTTGCTGATGTCTCCACTTCAGGAAGAAAAGATAGATTGAAGCTGGAGATGGACCCATCTATGCTCACAACATTCCTGGAAACATGTATGAAGTTACTGCACAATAGTAAGGTCGTAAAAGGATTATAGGAATTCATGAACAGATGCACTGGGACCACACCAGGAGAACCACACATAGTTCGAAAGATTGGAAAGCATAAGACAAGGATAGGAAGAGAAATGAGATTAACCACATAGATTAGAGAATATGAGATGGATTAAGTTATCCTAGATTTAGGGCCATATACGAATGTGCTACTGAAACAGACATGGGATCAAATGGGGAGACCTATGCTGCAGTGGTCTCCTATTCAACTACAAATGGTGAACCAATAGAAAATAATACCCATGGGGTGATTGCAGGGAATCACTGTGGATATTGAGGGAGCGAGCGCGCTAGAAGAATTTGAAGTGATAGAGATTGTTGATGACAAAAATACCTATCTCGCGCTCTTAGGAATTGATTGGGTCACTGACATGAATGTGGTGATTAATCTAAAGAAGTGCAAGATGATTTTTGAGAAAAAGTCACTAGGCGTAATTATACCCATGGACCCTGTTGAAAGATCGCCCTATACAGATCCAGTGTGTGACTATGAAAGTGATGATGATTTGGACTGCATCTACAAGATAACAACACGAGAGCAAGACTGGGTAAATCCCACCTCGGATGGGAAGATTTCATGGGAGCATGAGAGCTCCTGTACTTCAGTTTTTGATGAGGAGAGAGAACGATGGCAGAATCGGTTAAATGAAGTAACCACGCTGAACTGTACTATGATGACAAAGTCACTGCGTTGTGTGTCAACAGAAGTAAGAGATCTACCTATGTATAATGGGTTAAGTGAGGTAGATACCTTCTTGGATAAATTTGAAAGAGAAGTGCTAAAAAAACAATGCTTTCAGGCCTTGGACTGGGTACTGAGTGCTACACCCGCAAGATGGTGGCATACACACAAAGGCAACTTTTGACGACTGGCGCGAATGTAGGAGGATGATGCGCACATGATTTGCGAAGCCTAGGGTGTAGTTGATGGAAAAATACTAATGGACAGGATGATCCACACATCCATCTGGCCAGGTGGGTGTAGGCATCTGGAAAACAACCTGTGCAAATGCACATGAACTCCACACTGAGAGGTATGGTCAATAAGCATGTGTTGGGGGGGAAAATGTGCAAATGGCTCTTAATGTTAGGGAGACATTATGTGAGAAGAACAATCACGGATAAGGTTCTCCGTGTAGAAGTGTTCAACAAGGTACGCAATTTGCTAAACAATGTATGCAATGTGCAATGAGGTGATTAGGACCTGCGCGTACCTGTAGTATTATGGGCTTATAGGATGACATGCAAGAAACTGATGGGATAGACACCTTTTAGGCTTGGCTATGGAGTAGAAGCTGTAATGCTTATGGAATATATCATGCCTAGTCTGCGCATAGTAGTGCTCATAGGTATGATGGACCGTAGAGCCCTGGAGGAGAGGCTCGTGCAGTTGGAGGAGCTTGAAGAAGAATGGTTTTTGGATGGATTCCACCACTAGGTACAAAAGCAGTGCAAAAAGGCCTGTCACGATCGACATATTAAGTTGCGCACCTTTAAGGTGAGTGATTTGGTGTTGTTAAATGATAGTAAGTTTGAAAATTTTTGAGGGAAGCTCAGAATGCATTGGATGGGACCGTATGTTATTAAGGAAATCATAGATGGTGGCACGCTGTAGTTAGTGAAATTAAATGGTGAACTCTTCCCAAGAAAAGTAAATGGTAGTCAGTTGAAGCCATACATAGGCAGCCTGACCATCTGACTAGCTGAAGGAAGCATAGTATTAGCGCTCTAGGTAGCTGAAAGGAGCCGCGGGACTATAAACTACTCTACCCAAGAGCTACCCGATGTCAGGACTGCCCACAGTGGCGTTGTGTCATAGGGTTCGCGACAGTGTGAGGATAGTTGCACTGCCATGTGGGTCAGTTGGAAAGTGACCGTTACAGTCACTATTCATAATGTGATGCTTGATTTGAGACCAAATGGAGTGGGCAGAAAGCATTTAAGGCAAACTTTATGGGCTCGATTCTTGAAAAACTGTTGCCAAGTGAGCATTAATGGACCGAATGTGGGGGGAATGGTCAAATTCAAATTCAAAAGGTGTTATAAATGACAAAGGGTTCTAGCAAACAACACTTCACAATTTGAGAAATGAGCTACACCCAGACACTCATGAACCCAGACCTATTTGATCTTTTGAAGGTGAATTCATCGTTTGAGCACTTACCCGAACCGTTGAGAGAATTGTGGAATATCACTATGGAAGCGCATGAGGAAACCATGGATATCATAGTAATGACCACTGAGGAGGCCACATAGGCCATGGCAGAAGTAGAAGCCCTAGAAAGTGACGGGATAGTGGCAGAAACCCCTAAATCGCCATGCATTCTGAGACCTAAGAAAGATAAGCAGGTTATGGTACCAATGCGCATATCCTCTAGAAACTGGCTAAGAACTAGGCTTACCATGGAAGAAAAGGGGGAGGCTATCAATTTGGAGGCCGGTGAGGAGGAAGACTTTGAAGAAATCCTGGTTGTTGTCTCTTAAGAAACCAATTTCCTAGCGGTATAGAAATTATGCTTAAGGCATTAATGTTTATATTGTTGTCACTTGTTTGTCACTTAATTGTATATTGTATTCTCAAAAGAAGGACCTGAAAGACTTGGTTTAAAACCCTCAATACTTAGGTGACATGAAAATCTTAGAATACCATCTCATTACTGAGCATAAATGATGAATGAAGAAATCTTGAAGAAGTCATAGACAATATGTTGTTTTACACAAAATCTACTATCTGTGACAATTAGAGAAGTTAAAGATAATATGGTTTCTTACACAGAAACAACTATCTATAACTTAGAAGAATTCTAGAGGTAGCAACTTCAAGTATAAGAGCACTCTTTTAAGGGAATTTAACTTCATTTATATAAGAAAATAAAGATCTGCAGCTTCATTACCATACTTAAAGGAATAAAACATTTGATGACACATAATAGAGAAGTCACAAAATCATACCCAACAATGTATGGAAAACTTCTGATTCTTTCATTAATCAATAGTTGTCTCAGGAATACAGTGGCCTAGTCTCTAGGTTCTCCAAAATTCGAACCCTTTCTCTGTAAATTTTCCTCTTTTTATAAATTATGAGACAATTGGTAATCACCAAAATTGTCCAACTACTTAACTATTCTCCTAACTGTCTAAAGTAAAAGTTATTACAAAATATTACATAGAGGGTAAAAGACATCTCATTCTCAAGAAAATAAAATAATAAGAAGTAACAAAATTAGAAAACTGATGATGATTGTTCGCTTTTCAGATCTGTGGCTTCGATGCTGATAAAGTTTCTCTGTAGATGCTTTGATAATGGTTAAACCATTTTAACACAACAAACTATATTTGACAAAACCTCATGTGTAGACTTGTGGGCCACACACATATCATAAGTGTTGTGATTGGCCAAAACACTAAGAAACACAACCAATCACCTTTCCTTTGGAGTTTTAATCATCCACCTCTAAGTTTGGTTATTTTGTCACATCTGGCTAAGCTGTACATGATCACTGTCCGATCACCCCTTTAATGGATGGTCCGATCCCTCAGAACTGACGAAATTTTAAACATGTTACACAAAACCTTATCGAGTCCATTTTTTCAACGACCCTTTGACTCCCATACAGACTCGATAAGAAATAAAACTACCAATTAATAATTTATCGAGTCCGATTTTAAAGATAAAACTCAATTACTTTTTGACTCGATATCCATTGGATCCAAACGCTTTCGATGGACGGCTGTGATTGTCCCAGACTTCAACGGATTAAACTATGTTTCATACATCATCACATCCATGGAGGGTACGATGAGTGACGTGGGAAATTAACAGATGAAGCAGTGGAGGAGGTGGAGTGAACAATGTGGAGCAGAAATTTTTGGAAGGCCCACCACGGTGGTAAAGAATGTATGGGAGCCTCAACGAGGTTGAACCATCGTAGTAATTCTAGACTACACATCCCTGTCAACCATGCCAACATCATGGTCAACTGCGGGGGTTGATCTCAAATTAATCTTCGTGCTCGTTGCTTCCCAACAGCACATTCTGATGTACTTATTATGCTATCACTTGGTTGCACTTTCTCAACCTGTATGAACCTTAGACAATGGGTCGGACCCATTGTCTTTTTAATTTGGTTTTATAATTACATACATAATATTTGAATTTGTGTTTTTATTTATATTTTCTTTAAAATATTATCAAATAACCTTAAATGGACAATGGATGATGCAAAATCTAGCTTCACCTGGGGACAGTGCTTTTTCCACAGAAGCACTAATAACGACAGATCAATGCCTTCACCTCAGGCATGGAGTCATGTATTTCTTAACCAATTCAAATTCTATGGCATTTGTACGCTGAATTCACTCCAATATCTACAATGATAGTGTTAGGTTCTTATGCCAATAGGAGTCATAATTTTGAATGACTAAGGTTAAGCCTTGTAATATTGTACATATCTTTTCTTTCTGCAAATTTTTTCCATACTATAAAAAATTAGAAAATGTAAAGAGGGTATGTCCTAAAAGAAAAATCAAAGGACAAAAGAATAAGAGAAGGTCAAAAGAAAATGAAAGTATATCAACCCCAAAAACAAAAAGACCATGAAAGTGTGCAAGGGAAAATGTTACTACTATTTATTTTTATGCATAATAATGATTGTGTGCAACTTGTTATTCATTCCACAATCCATGGTAATCAAACTATTTAATCTTGGTTATTCCATGCTTTGAATTTTATGTCTATAGATTAGAGAATAAAATCTGACCAAACAATTTAATCTTGGCAGATCATAGTTACGTAAAGAAAATAAAAGGAGCTCATAAGCTTAATATGAGCCCTTGGATGAGCCCCAGAGACCTCCAGTAGGGGGAAACTTCGAGCCAGGTGGGCTGAGGGATCACATGTAGCCATACCTCCAGGTAGGAGGTGGGGCAATATAGAGTGATCATCCCAACGAGGAGGGGCACGATCCTTGAGGTACCTAACCTCTTAGATGAGACCTCGCCATAGGAACCCCGATGTGGAGTAGCAGGAGTTGACTGGTTAGGTAAAGACAGATGCAGATGGAGTGGCAGAGAGAGTGACAGTGCAGGGAATCCCAGGACAGCGCATAGCTAGCAGGCTACAGCAATGTGAGAGGCACAAGTGTTTTGCACAATTCTAGGTGGCACAGAGAGGTGTGCAATGGTTCGAGATGCATGGATATGTTGTAGTAGCGCAGATGTCAGAGAGGGAGCACCTGTCAGCAGCAGGAGAGCTTGAGCATCAGAGTATGTTCCTAGACCAACATAGTGGTCAGTTGGGAGTGTTTTTGTTCCAAGTGTTGTTGGAGCAAGTGGATCGGGTAGATGTGTTGCATGTAGAACATTCTAGAGTTACAGGATAGGGGTTGCAGATAATCCATATCTTGTTGAGAGGGAGTGTTGAAAATGCAACAAGATGATGGAGCTTAGTGAAAAGAAGTCGCCTTCACTAAGTGGTCCTGCAGGCTATTTTTGGCGCAAAGTCTATTTTAGACTATGTCTATTTTTAGACATATGGATCATGGTCTATGAGTTGCAGGATGTTATTTATGGATGATTGGTCATGTTGGTAAAAATAGATGGACTTATATTTTTAGACATATGGGCGGAGACTATTTTTAGACTGTCAATCTAAATATAGAACAGTTGAATATTATAAGCTCTTAATAATATTTGGACTATAAACATTATCTTATCCTCTTGCAGCACTTCAGTTCGAGCTACGGATATGGCACATGCAACTGACAGAAGGAAATACGCTTTTCTTATGGGTTAGTTGAGCTATTGCATGATGGACTTTAGTTAGAACTCAAGTGAATGAGTTTGGTGGAGTTGATTGAGGAGTTGATGGAGTTGTGTTCAGTTTGACTTAGTTGAACTAGTTGTATTTAGTCTAACTAACAAATACACTAGTGATGAATGGTGTGAATTAATTATTAATTAATTCACTAATTATTAACTCATAAATCAACTAAAGAATACATCAGTTAACTCATTGCAAGGACAGTTCAGTGGAGACAAGTGTTAGAGGTGAGTGAAAGGGCAAGGCAGCTATCAGTTGTGACTATAGTTGTGCATGAGATTTGCACAATCAATGGATTGAGTATTGCCAATGAGGATTGTGTGGTATAGGCAAAGGGAATACAAATTTGGAGTTGATTCTCATTCTATTCTTATGCAATATTGCGCAGTGGAGGTAGACAAGCAACGAAGGAGATTTGAACCTTTGATTGATTTAGATCTGAGCTAGTTTGTGTGTAACAGGTGGAGATAATACTGAGTACTTGTGAGGAGTATTGTACTATGTATTGTTACATGTTCTCAATCAATATAATATACAGATAGTTGGGGGTTTCAGCTGCATGCTTTCCCCGTGATATACTGTGTTGATATGTGTGATTGATGCTTCAATGTGTGCATGCGATTGTTTCTTAATTCCGCAAAATTGATGATCAACGTAGAGGAGGTTATGTATTATGTATGATTCCGCAAATAGTGTATAATCAGGGTAATCTCTGTGAATAACTGTCATATTATTCAAAATTTCTACACTATGAATGCAAAGAAAAGGGTTTACAAGTTTATGTGATTAACCCCCCCCTCATTCATTTTTCCCCTTTACTTACTAATTTCCTATCAACAAATATGTTCTAAGTACTTTTAACCCTACAAGTGAAAGAGAATCAGAGACTTTCTCTGACTTATGGAGGTACTGCACCCTTGGCTTAATGACTTATGGACTCAAGTGCTTGAATCCACTTCAGAAAATCATTCCCCCTCCATGAAAACCATTTTCCCTCATTACCCTAAGAAAACCCCTTTTCTTGAGGTTAAACAAAATTTACCTAGGACAAGTGAATACCCCCTGATGTAAATCCCTTTTCACTCAAAAACCCACTAAAATCCTTTTATCCTAAGTATGAAGCTAAATGCGCAATTGTGTGCCTTTTACCCTTTTGACTTAGGAAAAAACCTCACTCTGCTCATTTCATATTAATTATTAATTTTATTAAATATAACTCGGATATAACCTTTTTCTCGTATTAAATTAAATCCCTCTTTAAATACCCCACTCCTTAGTTTTAAATAAAAATTATAGAAATCACCCCTTGTTATAGACATATTTGGGCACTGCAACCCCAATCATATATGTCCATAAACCAAGGACTTTTGAGTCCCTACAAGTGTTGTTTCACACCCTAAAGGAACAAGGTCAACTTATTACATCATCTCCCACAAGTTCTCCATGGTAAACTGCTCAGAAATGATCAAAACTGGACCATACAGATTGCTCAGTGCTAAGGGTGCGATGCATCTCACCTGCCACATGCAAAAAGTGCGATGCATACTAAAAAGCCCTTTTGTAGGGTGTGATGGTTGAGAGTAGACAAATGGTAGAGACAGTTTGCAAGGAGGATGATCATGGAATCTTCTAGAAACTTCTCCTGTGACACTTGCCTCTCTGAATTCGCCTAAGGATGAGTAAGAGATCATGAATCTCCAATTGGAACCAAGAACTATCAGAGAGAGGACACTAATCAAAATCCCAGAAGATGACTCACCCCCCTGCAAACATCTATATATGGATCCCTCATCCCAGAGATCAGAGGTTGAATCTTGTATCTTGTAAGGAAGTGTTGTTATTTTCCTTGTGACATATATTCTTGGGTGATCTAAGTTTCATGAGGTGAAGAAAGGCCTTTCATGCTGGGAGGAGACACGGGTCAGATCAATGGGTTGTAATCCTCTCTTTACTCTTTTATCATAAATCTATTTGAGTTCCCCACATTCTTTGTATGTTTGAGTTAATATATGCATTTGTGTGGTCAATATATATCTGGTCCTATATTGTTTATGATTGTAGATCTCTGTGCTTTGATGGTATCATACTGCTTTGACTTTACAAGTGCTCTTTGAAGTGGGGTAAGCAAGGAAGGCATGGAAAAAATCTGTCAAAGGCGAGAGGAAACAAGTAAGGAGCCAAGCGAAAGACTGAGGTTGGTACTCTCTACTTCTCTCTCATCTACTTCTCATAAAGGAAAACACAAGTAACTTTAGTTTTTTTGTTTCTAAGATAGCTACCCATCTTAGTGGGACTAGCAACTCTGAATGGACACTAGATTTCCTGATAACAAAATGGTGACTCCACTGGGGAGTGAATAGCTTGTTTGGTTGTTTCTAGTTTGTTTACTTTATAAACTACAGACGGAGCTTGAAGTTATGCCAGCTAGCATTCGAACTACTTTTGCTATGCAACTGCAAAGTAGATAAATGCTACTTCAGTCAATCTCTGGGTTAGTTTATGAATTAAAACATCTGACTTGAAAACATCCTAATTTCCCTAGTGGTGGCTCAAGTAACCTCACTAGATTAGCCCCTATGATTTGTATTTACTGACCATCATTAGCTCGGCCTAAATCCCTGAACTAAGCTGCAAACTGTGACCAAAAACTAAGTTAAAGTCTCGTCCCAGGACCATCGCACCTTCTCCTCTTGGCAATCTGGATGCATCACACTTCCCATGTGCAGTAGGTGAGATGTATCCCTATTTCCCTGTGTTACAGGTGCGATGATCAGATAAGACTGTTTCTGCCTCCAAATTTTGGTTTTTCTTCACTCTCTTCAGCTTTATTCAGGAGTTTTTTTGTCTGTGATTAGTATACCACTGTGGAAACTCCCTTCCTTTGCATTATTCGGCCTCCATTGTACAAAGAATTGTGAATGTTTTTATGTATTGTTCGCCATTTACAGTTCTCTTTTAAAAAGAAGTAGCTTAATCGAATTGTTGTCTTTTGATTTGGAAGTGTCGCAAGTGTCGTTTTCAGTCAAAGAAAAGAATCCTACTCCTCTTGATGGTTTATTACACTATTACTCTTGTATTTGATTTGAATTAATAGTATTTCAAGTGTCAAAAGCAATTTTCAATTCAAAATCGCAAAGTGTCGTCATTGTCTTCCTTTTGTCTTTTGAAGAGAAAATTGT
>APFE030923077.1:9212-21180 GCA_000404065.3 Pinus taeda | reverse complement strand
GGTCAAAGCTGGAAATGTTATGTATGTTGATGGCTTAAAGCATAATCTATTGAGTGTCAGTCAAATGTGTGATCAAGGAAATGAGGTAATATTTCAATCAAATGGATGTATTGTTCATGAGCTTGATACAGGAGAAACATTGATCAACGACATAAGAACTCCAAATAATTTATACATACTCAAGGGAGGGCAACAACAATGCTATCTAAGCAAGAATGATGAACATTGGCTATGGCACAGAATATTGGGGTATCTAAGATTCTCTTAGATAAGGAAAGCATGCAAATGTCAGGCGGTTCATGATCTCCCTGACATCAGAATTCCAGAAAATACAATATGAAAATCATGTCAGTTTGGTAAGCAAACCGGAACTAATTTCCTTGAGAAGGAAGGATCACCTAGTAAGCCACTTGAACTTGTCCATACTAATGTATGTGGTCCATCTAGGAAAAGGTCACCTCGAGGAGAAGAATACTTCATATTGTTCACTGACGACTTTTCCAAGATGTGTTGGATAGGACTTCTGAAGCATAAAGACAAATCTTTCAAAAAGTTTAAAAGAATTCAAAGCCTTCAATGAAAACGAATTAGATCGCAGAATCAAATGCCTCAGTTCTGATCGAGGAGGGGAATTTAGGTCGGATGAATTTTTCAAGTTTTGTGAAAAACTTGGAATAAGAAGGGAATTCTCAGCTGCAAGGACTCCTCAGTAAAATGGAGTACTAGAAAGGATGAACAGAACGGTTCAAAAAATGGCTCATGCTATGCATGATGAGACTAGAACTCGTACAACCTTCTCGGGTGAAGCTGCATTTGCTGTAGTTACTGTTCTCAACAAGACAAACGTTCGAGTGAACAATACTCAAACTCCTCATGAACTTTGGTATGGTAAAATGCCTATGGTAAAATACTTCAAAATTTTTGGAAGCAAATGTTACATCGAAAGGACTGATGAAAACCTTGGCAAGTTTGAACCTAGAGCAGATGAAGGCATTCTCCTTGGTTACTCTCCCCACAACAAAAGATATAAGTGTTACAATAAAATACTTGGAAATTTTTTTGAAAGTATTGATGTAGTGGTTGATGAAGAAGGAAATATTCCTAGGCGGGTAAAATCCGAAGATTTCGAAGATGATGAGGACTATCCTTCAACATCAAATCAGACTTATGATGAAGAAGAAACCCATGAGCCACCAGAAGAACAGATAAGGTTAGAAGAAAAGACTCCATTCAGGTACGTTCAGAAGAATCATCCAGGAACTCAAATTTTGGGGCAGAAAGAGGCAGGTGTACAAACAAGAATAACTATCTCAGAGGCTTCAAGCTATCTAGCATTGCTTTCCTCCACTGAACCACGAAATGTAAGTGAAGCATGTAAAGATGAATGCTGGGTCAAGGTCATGAATGAAAAACTTGAGCAAATTGGAAAGAATAATACTTGGGAGTTGGTTCCTAGACCAAATGATAAGAATGTCATAGGGACAAAATGGATATTCAAAAACAAGCTAAATGAAAATGGAGATGTTATTAGAAATAAGGCCACACTTGTTTGTAAAGGGTATGGTCAAGAAGAAGGCATAGAATTTGAAGAAACTTTTGCACTAGTTGCTAGACTTGAGGCCATAAGCATGTTCCTTGCTCTTTCTAGCTTTCAGAAGTTCAAAGTATTTCAAATGGATGTGAAATCTGCCTTTTTAAATGGAGAATTAGAAGAAGAAGCGTATATTGAGCAACCACATGGGTTCATACTTGGAAATGATCCAAAACTTGTATGTAGACTTAAGAAGGCACTTTATGGTCTTAAACAGGCTCCAAGGGCTTACTATTTTCGGTTGGACAAATATCTCCATCAACACGGTTTTTCAAAAGGATGAACAGATAGCAATCTATATATAAAAATTGATAATAATAAATTGCTAATACTTGTTGTGTATGTTGATGATATCATCTTTGGTAGCAATGAAGAAGCCAAGAGTCAAAACTTTGCTTTGGTAATGTAGAAAGAATTTGAAATGTCCCTGCTTGGTGAGCTGACATATTTTCTTGGTTTACAAATCCAACAAAATAAAGATGGTATCTTTCTATCACAAACCAAGTACCTCAAGCAGATCTTGAAGAAATATGGCATGGAAGATTCGAAACCAGTATGTACCCCTATGGTAACAGGATGCAGCCTCAGCGCAAATGACAATTCAGAAGTAGTGCATCAACCAACCTATAGATCCATGATTGATAGTCGACTCTATCTGATAGGTACCTAACCAGACATCATGCATGCAGTGGGAATAGTTGGAAGATTCTAGGCAAATCCAAAAGAAGCACATCTTCAGGTTGTTAAAAGGATTTTCAAATATCTTCAAGGAACACAAAACTATGGCTTATGCTATCCTAGAGATATAGATATCACACTTCATGCATATACAGATGCAGACTGGGCAGGAAGCGTCGATGACAGAAAAACACTAGTGGTGGTGCATTCTTTATGGGTTCCAAATTAGTATCTTGGTTCAACAAGAAACAAAGTTCAATTTCTTTATCTACAACTGAAGTGGAATATGTGGCTATTGCATCTTGTTGCACACAACTCCTTTGGATGATGCAAACTTTGCAAGATTTTCAAATCACTTGTACTCCACCTATCTCCATTTTATGCGATAATACAAGTTCAATCAATATTTCAAAGAATCTTGTAATGCATTCAAAGACCAAGCACATACCTATCAAATATCATTTTCTCCAAGAACAAGTGCTTGAACAAAAGGTCAAATTGGAGTATGTTCCTTCCAAGGAACAAGTTGCTAATATACTCACCAAACCACTTCCCAGGGAGACATATGAATACCTCAAACAGATGTTTGGAATAGTTGATGCATCATCTTGCTGTTGAAACTTGTATGCTTCAGATAAAAGTGGTTTTACACGAGTTTAATAAGGAGGATCCGCATACATACACTGGTTTATGTGGATACAGTTGCATATATCTTGGTTTGAAGTCAAACAGTGGGCCAGGCTCAGGATGAAAAGAGTCTAATATGGGTCTGACAAAGACCATCTGGCACAAGTTCAGGGGGAGCATATATTCTTCTAATAATGCATTCTTGGCATTATCTTAGAAGATCTTGGTTCACTTTCACAGTTTTTTTTTTATTTTAGGTGGAATAGGTGCAGAGGGAGATCATCGTTGTTGGTCTGAATGATGATTGACAGATGCTGTTGATGATAGCTGATTGATATTTCGTCTCTATGTCATGTATTTCTTTTCTTATCAGGGTCATGTAATGGCCTACTTTGGTTTCCCCACTATGGTTGGGATGGATGATGTAATGTTCTTGTTTTAGCTTGTGTAAACTTTTTGTGTATCCACACCTAGTTGGGTGGATGATTCAATCCCCACTTGGTTGGGAGACGGATGTATGTACGAGTCTTTGGTGGTAGGAAGGTCATTTATGATGTATAAAGTTATGTATCTTCTTGTAGAACATGTTCTTGATGACCTTGCCAACAGTCAGGGGAAGCATGGACATCATAGTAGAGCAGGGATTTCATCATGAACTCAGGGGGAGCATAACCCTTTGCACTTGATGACAAAGGGGGAGAATAACTTTGAGTGACTTGGGGTTGCCATCAAGTCCAAAGGGGGATATTGTTGGAATTATGACAGAGGTTTGGTGTTATGACGTAGGTGTTGTCCTTGATGGAAACTCACTCAAATGACAGATCACTGTTCAAGCTCTCAGACTGAAAGAAAAAGAGATATATGGAAGTTCCTCTTAACCAAGTCACGCATACACGCGAGTTCGATGATCAAAAGGTGCGTATACGTATGCAGACACTTTCATGCAAGGAAAGGAATGTACATGTGGGAAAACGTATTTTTAGACCATGGTATTTAGTCCTTGGTATTTGGACCCATGGTTTTGGACCATGGTATCTCGTTTGAAGTGTTGAACCCAGGTATTAGGTCCATGGTATTGAATCTCTATGGTTTTGGACCATGGTATTGAGTAAGGCCTAACACTATAAAAGGGGAAGGAGATCATTAGGCAAAGGTATGAACTGGAGTATTGAATATCTTATGAAGAGCAATATCTAGAATTGGGTTATGGTGCATAGTTGTATCTAAACCAAGGAGGAACCTAAGCACTAGAAGATGGATAAGTTCTATTGATGGGTCAAGATCTTAAGGCTTGAATAGTAGTATCTTTGTGTGATTTTGATCTATTATATTTGGCGCATGATTTGATCTATAAATCTAATAATCTAGGTATAACTGATGTTTGAATAAGAAAAAAGGGTAAATTATCTTTTATAGATCTGTACACAGGTATGGCACATCAGAGGCACGTATACATGCTGGTTCAGTAAGTCAAAACAGTGTATACACTGGTTGGCCTTAATACAGAAGCGTATGCATGCAGGTTTATACATATTGAAGTAGCATACATCTCATGAAAGATGTTTTAGCTACTTCTCTTTATTGTTGCAGCGTTCTGGGTTTAGCATTGGTTTCTGGTTACTGTTAATGTATTATGGTTACAACATTCAGAGAAGTAATTGTTTGATTCGGTTTTGATTGAAGAAAAGGAGATTGGTTAATGCAGATATATTTGATGTTTGATTAATATGAATCCAATTTGAAAATGTATGAAACATGGTCCTTGGAAGAAAAGAGAAGGTTGTAGCCTTCTACATGCTAGTACATCAGCTAGTACCAGAGCAAAGGGGGTTGTAGCTCCATTCTAGGAGAAGCTGGAGAACGAGAGAATGTTGCAACCTTCCTCAAGTAGCAGCCTGCGTACTGGTATAAGACCGCACTAGTACAGAAACATTGTAAAAATAAGTTTCTAATTAAAGGAAGATAGAGATGAATTGCAGTAGGTGGTTTTCACCCGCATTGGGTTTCCAACTTATATCTTGTGTTATCATGTATGATTGCATGTTATGTTTTACTATTCCTGGTTACTGTTTATATGGTTCGATGCACAAATTAATGATCAACATTTGAAGAATAATTTAAATTACAAGTCTATTGGTTATACGCTTATTTCCTTAACTACAGTTGTGTACATACGTGGTCTTTACTCACTGAAGTAGCGTATACAAATCTGATTGTAAAATGAAAAATAATTGACCTGATAATACTGATTCACCCCCCCTCCCTCTCAGTATTATTTCCAACATCCATCACCCGCTACTGATGATAAAAAACAATATTATTTCCTTCTGTGATGTGTGCACAAGCTACTATAGGAGGAGGTTTTCTTCCTAGAGCAATCCACTCCTTTTCATCTAGGGTCTTCAAGATGCATGTGGGTGATGAGAGAGGTTGTAAAAGATATTGAGGATAGTTCTAGGACTTTTAGGGTGTGCTATAGATTGTAGAAATGAAGATGATTTCCTCAATGTGTTTCTCCAAAAAAATTTAATAGGGGTAAGACAGGGTGGAGGAATTTTAGTGATTTTTTTTTTTTTATGTAATGGGATGGCTGAGGGATGGATGGACGGCGGACCATGGTTAGCGAACCATATTCATCCTTTTGAATGTAATTTTTGGTTTTCTTTTTCTTCCTATCTCCCTCTTGTAGCTTTCTAGAACCCTCCTATAGCATAATACGACCATCCTATAACATTTATAGGTCCTTCCTGTAGCAGTCTAGAGTGGGGTTGAAACTCGAATTTTTGACTAATGGGATGGTGGAGAGAGGCAATAACATGAATGTGGGTGGTGGATATGAAGTTTATGGATGGAGGAGTCAAGAGAATCTTAAAAATTGTTTCCCTATAGCTATGGAATCTGCCATTGTGTTTAATCCTGCAAAATGACAGAAAAATTAGCAAACATGGTGTAGATCCATTTCGTGTGTTTTTTTCATTTGTTTTTTTGTTTGTTTGGTTTTTTCTCTTTTTTCTGAGACACACAAGCTTCCTTAGAGGAGGTTTTCAACCTATATTCCTGCCCTAGGTTCCTCAAGAGAGGTTTTCGCCTACAGATGTTTATTATGTTTCTTCTCTTTTGGTTTTTTGCTCCTCTATTGCCTCAAAGAGGTTTCCAACCCAAGATTTGGCCTAAAATGCCTCATAAAGGTTTTCATCCATGCCTTTTACTTTTTTCCTTATAAAAAAAGGTATCTAGAAATGTTTTGGTCTAGAAGCTATGACACTACCAATCACATTTACTTCTCTGCTGATTGTATTAATGAATTCTTACTTAGACATAGGTTTTATGTATACCTTCAACCTGTATCCATTGACAAGAAAGAGAATCCCTTCCTCATCAATGGTCCTAATTTGAAGCAACTCCATTTTCATGACATCTTTCTCTCAACTATGGGCCTAACCATCTTGTCATGAGTTTTTCTTTCAAATCCTTGAACCTAGAATCATGTAATAATGCCCAATCCCCTTCTTGAAAAACCTTGTCCTTGATATGCCTATCATGGCAGACCTTCCTTTGCCATTATATAATGTCAGTGTTTAGGAAGGCCTACATTCTAAACTCATCTAAACCATTCAATTGAAGCAACCTCTCTTGTTCTAATTTGCTAACATCTAAGTTTAATTGGGCTGCAATTCTCAAAGTATTATACTCAAACTCAATAGAAATTAGAGATTTATTTCCATAAACCATATGATATGGAGTGAACCTAGTAGTTGTCTTCCAAGTGGTGTTATAGGCCCAAGTTGCAAATATTTTTTGGCACAATGAGTTTTCAAATCAAATCTATACATCATGAGGCAATATTTGCAAAATATAATTGCAGATCTAGGTTTCTTGTGAAAAAATACCCAATTTGAGAAAAGAATTCGGTCGAATTAGAGTCTGAATGAGGGAGATATCGCTGATTTAAAAATTAGCTATTTTGCAAACATTTTTCGATGTGGCAATTTTGCAAATTAGATTTGTATGTTCTGGGGTTGAATTTGTAGAATCTAATTGCATATCTAGGTTCTTTGCAAAAAAAAAACCAATTTCAAAAAAATAATCAGTTGAATCGGTGTCCAGATGAGGGACATAGCGCTAATTTAAAATCAACTCTTTTTTTAGAAAATTTTGTGACAACGGGAAAGTTGCACCAGGAATCTGAAATTCCAGTGCCTAGATCTGGATTTCTATGACATGGCAAAATTTAGAATGGTTGTTCCATTTACAAAAGTAGGTCATAATAGGGATTCTGAGTAATATTGACTAAATTTTGGCCATTTCAAATTTTCGCCAAGTAAGTGATTTTTTTTTCAAACTCTCTTCATGGTGGTTCTATATTTTATAGGAAAATATAATGGTCCTACTATTGAAGAATACATAAAAGAACAAAATTCATTATGGGCAAAACATTGGAAATTTGGTGTAGTGGCTAAATTTAAAGATGAGGTGGACACATGGTGGGAATTACTTAACAAAAAGAAGTCTTCATAGCTGCCCAATAAAGAATTTGAAAAATTCCTTTTGGACAAATGGTCTCATGTTAGAAAACAATATAATGAGAAACATGTGGGGTTGGTATTTTCTTATTACATGTTCATGGATATATTCAGAAGGAGAAGATCATTGTGTCTATAAATCCTAGTTACAAGCAAAATCTTACAAATGTCAATTTGGCAAAAAAGTTGCAAGTTCCATCAAAATAAATGGAGCAGACACAGGTTAATAATTAGGAGGTGCAAGTTTATAAAGATTTAAACATTTCTATGGAAAAGTATGTATTTCCTTCTAATTTTTATGCTTCAAATATGGCTAATGTGGATGTTGTTTTGGGATACCCTTCCATGGAATCGGTGGGTACTATCAATATTAATGTGCAATAGAAATTCCTGAAGCTTTGGTATAAAAAGAAGAAAATTACATTACAGGATATTTCAATCAATAAATAGGTAGAGTCCAAGGATCCTAAAGTAGAATATGTTCCAGGGACTGACACATTAGATGATGAGCCCTTGATGGTCAAAAACCAAATACAAACATCAAACCAGGTACCAAAAAATAGGTAGAGTCCAAGGAGGCTAAAGCAAAAAATGTTACACCTACTGATACATCAGATGAGAAACCACAACATGTACCATATACCAATCAGGCTCCATTAGGAGGTGAATTAAAGAAAGATACACCATTGTTTAAAACTTTAGCATGTCACCAGCCACATCACCCCGCAAGAAAACAACCAACAAGATGGGAACAAATCAACAATAAAGACAACAATCCCTGCATGACAGATAGAAAGGGGCAATGATCCACCCACAACATAGCAACACAGAAGAGTCATTAGGGCCAACTTCCATCTGAAGGGAGCAATTCACCAGCTAGATCGAGGGTTCATCTTTCTCTTGGAAGGGTAGATGCACATGCATGGTATCAGTGGACTACTCTTCTGAGTAGATCTTATTATTTGTGTTCTTCTTATGTTTCACGGATGAAACATGCTTAAGGCGGGTGGAATGTAGTATACCTAGGGGGATAGTACAGGGTATAAAGGGAGGTAGCCAAAGGAAAAATGTAATAATGGGATAGGCCATAGTAATAAATGAAGTGGTTAACCAGTATAACGTAAGGGACCACAAATAATTAGAAATAATGTAATAAGCCCATGGTATTAGATAGATGGTATTGAGGGAACCATGGTAATGACCCATGGTATTGTATGTATGAGGCCTCTATATAGGATAGAGACTCCTCGTTCAGAGATGTCAAGGATTATTATATGAACACATGTATGGCTTGTGGAGTGTTCTCCTTCCTTAAGGAGTGAATATATGGTGTTGCCTACCTTAAGGGTTTGATTAATAAAGAGAAGCATTTCTATATTAAGATCTTGTTATTTCTTAGGTATATTTGTATTTTCATATATTTTCAGATCAGATCTATAACAATGGTGAATCCACTTTACTAAATTCCTTAATAAACCTCCTATAATATGCAACTAAGCCCAAGAAATCTTTAATGTCCCTCTAACTTTTAGGAGTAGGGACCCTTTTGATGATGACAATCTTGTCTAGGTCCACTAGTACACCCTCCTAAGACATTAATGGTCAATGATAGTCCTTGCATTCATTAATAATTCACATTTCTCAGGACTAAGCAAGTGGTTCATTTCAATGCATTTCCTCATGACTTTTCCCAGGTTAAAGAGGGCCTCTAGGAATTCACACCCATGGTGAGTGAAATCATCCATTTAGATCTCCACAAAGTCATGGAAAAACTCATCTAAGATGCTCAGAACTGCCCTTTGAAAAGTGGCAGGGTAATTGCATAGAACGAAATGTAGGACATTATAAGCAAAGTTACACCAAGGACATGTGAATCTAGTTTTGTCTTGATCCTTAGGATTGATCTAGATCTGATTGTAACCACTCAGTTCATCTAGGAAAGGCAATAAATTCTTTCCTACAAGATCATCTCAAAATTGATTAATGAAAGGAAAATGGAAATGGTGTTTCTTGGTGGATTTGTTCAGTTCTCTGTAATCCACATAGATCCTCCAGTTCACATTCTTCTTTGGGACTAAAACTAGAGGAGACACCCATTCACCATTTGAGATGGATTATGCGAACCCTACATCTAGCAACTTTTACAATTCATTCTTTACTGTGTCGTTGAGGATTGGGTTCATTCTCCTCTAATATTAGCGCGCATGTTTCCATCCTTATTTGATGTAGATATTATGAGTAAAAACTAATGAATCCACCCCCTTCATTTCTTTATAGTTCTGAGAAAAGGCATATAAGTGTTATCTCGACACCTTGAACAAATTATCTTCTTAGTTGGTTGAGTGAGAGAGGTTAATATCCAAGGGTCTAGATGAAGCAAATTATACAAATTTGACATTGGCATGACTTGGATCAACTAGGCATAATTCATTCCATGGAATACTCATAGAATATTTCACCAGCTCATCAAGAGGCATGGTATTGGGGGGTTGGTTCTAGAGGATATGGTCAATGAGTTCATCCTCATCGAGTTTTCACCCTCCTATACTAACATCTAGGTTACATATTAGATGGTATGTTGTATGGTAAAATTTATCTTCTTCCTCCTCCTCTAGACACAAGGGTAAGTCATGCTCAATAGATGGCTGAGTAGGCATGTACAATACCAATTGTTTCGACAAATTTCCATTTTTAATGGCCATGTTCCCAACCCTAAAACTAATGTAAGCATCAAATTTTCCTAACCACAACCTTCTCGAGATTAGAGGATAACCATTGAATTTGGTTTTTGGTTGGAGAATCAAGAAGTCAGTGGGATACTCCCAGGAGTTAATGGATACCATTACATCCTCAGCAACTCCCTCAGGAGCCACCTTGGATCTATTTGCAAGTTGCAGTACTTTCGTGGTGTTTCTTAAGGCTCCTTGGTGGTTTAGTTTTAGCATGGCTTCTTTAGTCATGATGTTGATGGAAGCCCTAATATCAATGAAGGTATGAGGTACAATGATTCCATTAATGTGCACATATACTACTAGATTCCTAGTGTCTAAATATTTGAACAAGTCACTCTCCCTAACATCAAATCAGATAATTCACTAATAAAATTGATGGTGGGGGTGTCTCTTTATCTTCTCCCAGGGTGTTTGAAACATTTATCCTTGATAAGCTTATTATAGATAGGAACATTCTCAATAGCATGGAGGAGGGGAATTTTAACACACAAATATTTCAATTCTCCCAGAAGATTAGTATCGTATGGGGTATGTTAGTTGGGATGGATCAATCTCTTGGGAAAAGGAGGTGGATTTACTTGAGGGGTATTCACTTTCTTTTCCTCTTCAAGTTCTTTAGGTCAAGAGGGAGGTTGTTTATCTGGAAGCACTCTTCTAGGCCTAAGGTTTATTTCTTGAATCTCCATAGCATAGGTAGGGTAAGATGTCTCTCCACTATATTCTTGTTGTGTTTACATGTTACACTGAAATTTGTCACCATGGCTATCTGTAGTTAAATAGCCATTTTGTCCTCCTTGTCAAGCCTCAAACCTTTGCTCTTCATGTCAAACTTTAAAAAGAGAGAAAGTCACTTTAAAACATGTTTATCTCTGGGTACGCAGGTTCTCTCTACCTTGCCTGCGTGTACGCACTCCTAACACACTGTACCTGCGTATTTATACGCTCTGTAAGCTAAAGGTTGGGTGCGTACCCCTGTAAAGGTCAAAAGGCGCGAGTTTCATCTTTAAAAAGTTACTTCTGGTCACTTCTAGAGCCTTCTAGAAGAGTGTTTGACGTGTATTGAGCGCCTCCAGATGGTTCATGCATCCCTATGATAGAGGAGCTTATCCCATCAAGAGAGGAGCTACCCCATCCAAAAGAGGGAGTATCCGATTGATGTTGGAACTGAATAACCTCCTCTAGAATACTATAAATACAGGCATTGGGCCAGAGGAGGGGAGGTTGAAAGCTGAACATTCTAAAGGGTAAATGCTGCTGGAATTAGGATTTCCATTGTTGACTTGTGAGGAGAGATCACTATCCTTCCTTGTTGCCATATTGGGAGTGGGTGAGCTTGTCAAAGTAGAGGAAATCTCTTGTTGGACCCTGGGAGGAGCTTGCACAACACCAACGCTCAGGTTGTAATGGTTCCTTTTTTGTTTCCTTAATACAAATAAGTCCATTCTTCTCAATGATTTGTTGTTAATGAATTATTTCATGTACTCCTTGGTCTATGTGAAGAATATGCTTTGTTTTATGAAATATTCAGGTGTTATGTAATCGTTTGCTTTGTTAGTGTATGCAGGTCTTAAAGTGAAGGAGGAGCTCATCTGGACAGCAAGGCTGGACTGCTACAACAAGCGTTGGACCTAAGGTAAGATCGGAAAACACTTGGTCTCTCATAGAATAAAGTGTGTTTAGAGAAGGATTGCTCTTGTTTGGTTTGTTTGTCACTAGAGAGTCTTAGACTCCTAGGGAGGTTAGGTTTGTCCGCAAAAATAACTCTTCCGCATGACAAATTGGCGACTCCACTGGGGAATCCATTGATGTGTTTGATT
>APFE030923071.1:151222-166609 GCA_000404065.3 Pinus taeda | reverse complement strand
GACATTTTGCGATCTTCTTTTGCCAAGCATCAGCTTGAGTAGCATCAATAGGCTTTGGGATATCCGTATCTATGAACAGCCCGTTATCATCCAATACTGCCTCCATCCTGTCCTTCCATGCAATATAGTTTGAGCTGCCCTCAAGAGCATACTCCAATCGCAATCTGTTGAAAGACATTGCTGCGTTGTCACCAAGAAAACACTGCTGCAAATTCGAATTCCACCAGCAACCAACTCAACCGCCTCGGATCTAAGATTCGTGAGAACACAATATTTCTCGTACAGAGATCGACTATATGGGCATTCACCAGATATCTCACCTTCTAAAAGAAGGATGAATCTAGAGGCTACCTGGCCGGATTACAGACTCTGCCTGAAGAAATAGAATGTAAACACTTCCTGAATAGTAGATCAGATGATCAACAGCTCTGATACCATGTAGAAATTTTGAATAATTTAACACATATTCAACAGAGATTATCCTGATCATGTACTATTGCGGAAAACATACACAATACATAAGCTCCTCTACGTTGATCATCAATATAGCAGCATCAATAACAATAAAACATCAAGAGCATTCACACATTAACACAGTATGTATCCCGGGGAAAGCATCTCGCTAAAAACCCCAACTATCTGTATATTAATGATTGAGTCATGTAACATTACACAGCATAATACTTCTCACAAGTATCTCCACCTCTGTTACACACAATACAAATCAGATCTGATCTCCAAATCTCTTCCACTACTTGCCTGCCTCAACTGCTCAATACCTGCTCAAGAACTGATGAGAATGGCTCACCAAACTCGTTTTTCACCTGCAAAATAGTCACTCACGCTTTGTGGACGTGAGCATAAGCTAAAAATGTGGGCAAATACGTGGGCAAACTCATTGGCATACTCAATCCCATGATTGTGCAAGATCTGGTGCACAACTATAGTCACAACTGATAGCAATCTGATTCTCTACCACCTGTCCCTGTTGAACTGAACATGCACTGACATGCAACTGAGTTAACTGATGTATTCATTAGTTGTATTATGAGTTAATAACTTGTGAATTAATTAATAACTAATTCACCCCACTCATCTCTAGTCTATTTGCCAATTAGACTAAATACAACCAGTTTAACAAAGCTAAACTGAACACAACTCCATCAACTGCACCTCCAGTCCACTAAACTCAACTCACTTGAGTTCTAACTGAAGTCCTGCATGCAAATATTAGTCATCCCATAGGTAACCACGTATTTCCTTCTGGGATCTGCATGCACCACATCCGTAGCTCATCCTGAAGTGCTCCAAGAGAATAAGACAAAGTTTATAGTCTAAATATTATTATGAGCTAATAATATTTGACTGTTCTATATTTAGACTGAGCAGTCACTCCGCTGTGGTGTCACTCCGATGTGGTCTAAAAATAGAAGTCCATCTATTTTTTCCAACTTGATCAATTATCCATAAACAGCAACCTGCAATCCATTGACATGATCCATATGTCTAAAAATAGACATAGTCTAAAAATAGACTTGCGCCAAAAATAGCCTGCGGGCCCACTTAGTGAAGGCGACTCTTTTCACTAAGCTCCATCATTTGTTGCAATCTCAACATGAACACTGCACAATTTCTGAGATGAACAATTAGTCGATTGTCGGGATGACTGACTAGGAAAACTTCGCAATTTTCTGAGGGAGATAGGGATGGGCACTTGGTGTCTGTCTGGCCTATCTGTGTAATTTCCTCAGTTAGCTGAGTGAGTAAGGTCAGTGGCCTCTACACAAATTTTGAGGGGAGTCAATCCTGGGGTGACTGTCGGGTCCGACTGTCCGGGTGGCTAGCATGAGAGTTGATTGAATTGCTTGCGGGCAACGTAGCTTGAAAAGACTAGCCTGGTGCTTCTGTGATGTTATGGTTGACATTCGATCGAGTCGATGGCAGGGTGATGGTCTGACTGTTAGAGGGGAGTCTGGTTGTCAGAACTTCAACAAAAATGACTAAGTGTGTGAACAATCGAGAGATACATAGCTGATCATACAAACACACATTCACACGACTCGATGATGAAACGACCCAAACCATCCAAACACACATCACTAGTACAAAATGACTAATTAGTTATTAAAAAAACAACTAAAAGTTGCATATAAATGATCATTTTTCAGTCGGTGACCAATAGTATCTAATTTACAGTGTCTTATAACGTGACCAATTTTTAGTCATTTTTAGCTTAGTCAATAATTGGTTTCCTCAATTTTACCATCTAGTAGTATCTTAGTCATTAATTTTTCATTGGTTTAGTCATTAATTGTCGCACTTAATGACCAAATATACCACAAAATATATTATTATATGAATCCTTGAGAAAACCAATTAATGACCAAAGAAATATGACCAAAATGTTGGTCGAATTATAAAACACTGTAAATTAGCTACTAATAATCATATATATGCAAATTTTAGTCATCATTTGAAATCAATTAATGACCAAAGAAATATGACTAAATTTTAGTTGTGTTATAAGATATTGTAAATTAGCTACCAATATTCGTATATATGCAAAATTTAGTCGTTATTTTAATAAAAAAATTATCAATTGTAGTAGTCATTTATCCTTTTTTAGTATTTTCATATTCATTATATAAACGATTGATTTAGTAGTTTCTATTCATTTCATTTAATTTCATTCATAATCATTATAAACAACTAATTTAGTCATATATGTATTTTACTCGTGTTCATCATTAATTAATATAAACTACTAATTTAAAAGTTTTAGATTGATTTTATGTGTTCTTTATTAATCAACATAAGTTAATTAGTATGATTTTGCAAATAAGTTAAAAAAAAAATGCCATACAATGTGCATGTTTATCTAATATGATAACAAAAAGTTACATATGTAAACTACAACACTAAATAATATCAACTGCAAATAAAAAAAATTCAACCATATAAATTTTATTATATAAAGTATCAAGTAGTATAATATGAGTTTCCAATTTAATATTGGTTGGAATATGTTGGGCATCGAATCCCCCCACAACATGTTTTGGGGCTCAAAGCCCAAGTTTTAGTCAAATGTATTGTAAGACTCCGCGAATTGCGGGCGCAGAGCGTGAAGTATAGGCTGAGTCATAGGGTTTTCCACCCTAAGTTTTGTAATGTAATGTAATGTCATGTCGGCCTACCCATGGTCTGCAGACTATTAGATTGTATAAATAGAGCGAGGCTCTAAGTTGTAAAGAGAGCGAAGGAGGAAGAAAGAGATAGAGTATAGAGGAAGAGTCTAGGTGTATTGTATCGTAGTAGTAGCAAGAGGTTCTGCAGCTGAGTGCGTAGAGGCCTAGTAGAGTTCGCAGCTAAGTGCGCAGGGCGGTGTCGAGTCTATAACCTTGAACGAAGAATAATTGATTCTAATTTATGTGCATCTGCTTGTATATTTCATTCTATACATTTATATTGTTTTGGATATACTTTTAATTATCACTAGAATTACATAGATAATTTAAGTAATTGGATAATAATAGGTTAATAGTAAGGAACTTGGGTAGTAATACGGATCGTGCCTCGAGTAGGGCTGCGCGAAGGCAGCATCACAGGTTGCGGAGGACTAAAAGATGCATGTAGCGATGTGCGCGCAGGGTCAAACCGCGGACCACCAGAAGCTTATCAGACATCCCCAGGGTGCGGAAACCTAGTTCTAGCACCCTCCCATACTGCGCAATTTCTGAGATGAACAATTAGTCGACTGTCGGGATGACTGACTAGGAAAACTTTGCAATTTTCTGAGGGAGATAGGGATGGGCACTTGGTGTCTGTCTGGCCTATTTGTGTAATTTCCTCAGTCAGCTGAGTGAGTAAGGTCAGTGGCCTCTACACAAATTTTGAAGGGAGTCAATACTGGGGTGACTGCCGGGTCCGACTATCTAAGTGGCCAGCATGAGAGTTGATTGAATTGCTTGCGGGCAACGTAGCTTGAAAAGACTAGCTTGGTGCTTCTGTGTTGTTATGGTTGACAGTCGATCGAGTCGATGGTGGGGTGATGGTCTGACTATTAGAGGGGAGTCTGGTTGTCAGAACTTCAGCAAAAATGACTAAGTGTGTGAACAATCGAGAGATACATAATTGATCATACAAACACACATTCACACGACTCGATGATGAAACGACCCAAACCATCCAAACACACATCACTAGTACAAAATGACTAATTAGTTATTAAAAAAACAACTAAAAGTTGCATATAAATGATCATTTTTCAGTCGGTGACCAATAGTAGCTAATTTACAGTGTCTTATAACGCGACCAATTTTTAGTCATTTTTAGCTTAGTCAATAATTGGTTTCCTCAATTTTACCATCTAGTAGTATATTAGTCATTAAGTTTTCATTGGTTTAGTCATTAATTGTCACAATTAATGACCAAATATACCAGAAAATATATTATTATATGAATCCTTGAGAAAACCAATTAATGACCAAAGAAATATGACCAAAATGTTGGTCGTATTATAAGACACTGTAAATTAGCTACTAATAATCATATATATGCAAATTTTATTCATCATTTGAAATCAATTAATGACCAAAGAAATATGACTAAATTTTAGTTGTGTTATAAGATATTGTAAATTAGCTACCAATATTCGTATATATACAAAATTTAGTCGTTATTTTAATAAAAAAATTATTAATTGTAGTAGTCATTTATCCTTTTTTAGTATTTTCATATTCATTATATAAACGATTGATTTAGTAGTTTCTATTCATTTCATTTAATTTCATTCATAATCATTATAAACAACTAATTTAGTCATATATATATTTTATTCGTGTTCATCATTAATTAATATAAACTACTAATTTAAAAGTTTTAGATTGATTTTATGTGTTCTTTATTAATCAACATAAGTTAATTAGTATGATTTTCCAAATAAACTAAAAAAAAAATGTCATACAATGTGCATGTTTATCTAATATGATAACAAAAAGTTACATATGTAAACTAAAAGACTAAATAATATCAAGTGCAAATAAAAAAAATTCAACCATATAAATTTTATTATATAAAGTATCAAGTATTATAATATGAGTTTCCAACTTAATATTGGTTGGAATATGTTGGGCATCGGATCCCCCCACAACATGTTTTGGGGCTCAAAGCCCGAGTTTTAATCAAATGTATTGTAAGACTCCGCGAATTGCGGGCGCGGAGCGTGAAGTATAGGTTGAGTCATAGGGTTGTCCACCCTATGTTTTGTAATGTAATGTAATGTCATGTCGGCCCACCCATGCTCCGCAGACTATGAGATTGTATAAATAGAGCGATGCTCTAAGTTGTAAAGATAGTGAAGAAGGAAGAAAGAGATAAAGTATAGAGGAAGAGTCTAGGTGTATTGTATCGTAGTAGTAGCAAGAGGTTCTGCAGCTGAGTGCGCAGAGGCCTAGTAGAGTCCACAGCTGAGTGCGCAGGGCGGTGTCGAGTCTATAACCTTGAACAAAGAATAATTGATTCTAATTTATGTGCATCTGCTTGTATATTTCATTCTATACATTTATATTGTTTTGGATATACTTTTAATTATCACTAGAATTACACAGATAATTTAAGTAATTGGATAATAACAGGTTAATAGTAAGGAACTTGGGTAGTAATACGGATCGTGCCTCGAGTAGGGCTGTGCGAAGGCAGCATCACAGGTTGCAGAGGACTAAAAGATGCACGTAGCGATGTGCGCGCAGGGTCAAACTGCGGACCACCAGAAGCTCATCAGACATCCCCAGGGTGCGGAAACCTGGTTCTAGCACCCTCCCATACTACTTTGGGTGAGACCTTAATCTACGCTCCATGGACTGTTTCTGAAAGGGCCAGTAGTACAGGGATTTGTTTGGCTAAATCACTTTTGAACCTAGGTTAGGCCCCCATAAGCCGAAAAATGGTTTTGTTGTTGGGACTGGGATCTGCATAAGGAATTTCTGATGTCATGCCACCAGAATCCAAAAAAGAAATAAATTGGAGGGTGGTTGTACAAGAAGATTCATGAGTTCGTGGTGCAGGAAAATAGAAACCCGCAAGTATCTAAGGAACAATGGTTGGAGCGCTACTTATATATGGAAAATCACAAAATTTTCTTTGCATCCTTTCCTTCTGGGCTGTATGAGTGGATCACGAAGCTAGCAGATAGCCAGGGAAGGTGTAGGCTCGACAAACCAATCGTGTGGACTCCGAAATTAGTGCATAGACTAGAAACGTCAGACGATAAGATCGCGTGATCTATGGATCATTGGCTCGACCGAATTATAGGAAGATTTATTACTGAGTTCACGGTAGACACAATCGTCAGCTACAGTGAGGCGGAGCAACATTTCCTCAAGGGGCCGCAAGGTAAGTATATAAAATCTTTGATCACTTGGATTAAGATGCTATTGTGTGAAAATCAGGTTATGTGAATAAATTAATGTTTGGGACTACGCGAAGTGGGAAGATCTATAGAAATGGAAGTAGTGAAGAATTGGAAACCAGTCCCTTAATTTCCCCCTCGCGGAAAAGCGAGGAAGAGCTCACGAAAGTTTCTCCGAGAAGCGCTGTTAGTCTGATAAGGCAACAAATTCCACCCTTACCACCTCCACCTCCACCGCCACCCATCTCACCCTCCTCACCTCCATCTCCACCCACCCCACCTCCGCCACCACCACAGTTCAGTATGGTGAGTGCGATCAAATTACCGGTATTCAGAGTAGTAGGGAATGAAGATCCAAACCAATTCTGGTTCGTGGTAAGAGCAGTATGGGAAGCACAAGGAGTCGTGGATGAAAATATCAAAAGGCTATGTTGGTAAGCACATTGCAGGATCGCGCATTAACATGGTACATCAAGCATTCTAATGACGATCCAAATGCAGAAATCGTAGAAATCTAGACCGTGCTGAACAGGGAATTTAGCAGGACAAATTTGGAAACACAATCAACCATCGGGTTTAAGGCGATCGCGATGCTCCCGGGCGAGACCCCATGGGATTTGGACCAAATAATAAAGGGTATGATTCCCGAAGCCAACATGACGTTGACGGATGGATAGAACTGCGTATGGTTTGTAGCGTCACTAACACCGCACTTGAGGATGGCACCGTCATAGCAAAAACTTTCCACCCAGGCTGAAGCTTTGGAGATGGCAATGAGATTGCATGAGACCCCTATACAAGACCCTGGTATGGGAGTCCAACAAATCCACGCGCAACTGTAAATTCTATGTCTGGATATGCAGAGTTTGAAACAGGACATGACACCTCGGCCAGAGGCGCGTGAGGAGGTATGGTGCATAAAATGCAAAGGCCAGGGGCATGACAAGGACCATTGTCTAGTGTTAGAGAATTACTTGGCAGGAGGAGGGCCGATGCCGTTAAGACCTAAGGCACAGGTAAGACCAAGAGCAACGCTTGAATTATGGTGTGCGATCTCTCATATAGGAGGAAAACACACTATGGATAATTGTCATCTTTTGCAGAAGTATACGCAGACGTCCCAGTAATTGTTTTGTAATTTCTACAAGTCAGTAGGCCATGATGAATGCACCTGTAGAAGCTACGAACTAATGATGGATCAAACTCCTACCTACAGAGTGCAGATAGAAATGAGAGCCCTCGACCCAAATGTAGGAATGGTGTGCGCTGGATTTCAGGGGCGCGGTCGAGGTCAAGGTGGAATGGGACTAGGAAGGGGTTGCGGACAACTAATTTGCTACAATTGCAGGGGGATAGGGCACTATGCCTGTGATTGTACAAACCCAAGAAGGACATCATGTTTTTATTGTACTCAGTTTGATCATGAGGCAAAAGACTGCCTTACATTGATAGCTGGGTTGCATGAAAAGGGGGTACTCCAGCCTCCCCCAACTCAGAATCTACAAATGATGAGGTCTGAGCCGCGCGAAGAATACCTGAATGTAAACATGATGCTAAGGAGTGGTATGACTGTTGGCGATGATAAAGGAAAGAAATCAGAAGAAAGTGTGTAGGTTCGCAAGGCTCCTACAAAGGAACCTGAATTTGATTTAGAACACGCGAAGGAGATATTCATGGAAGCTAAGAAGAGCTTCACAGAGGCCTCCACTCTAGTTAGTAAGGATCAACTAGAACCGGGGATGGATCCTTCAATGCTCACTACCTTTCTGGAGACATGCATGAAACTGCTACGCGACACCAAGGAAGTAAAAGGACTGCAGGAACTTATCACTAGGTGCACGGGGTCAGGAGAACTGCGCATGGTCCAGAAACTTGGAAAGCATGCATTGCGCATAGGAAGGGAAATGAGGTTGACTCCACAAATCAGCAAGTATGAAATGGATCAGGTAATCATGTATCTCGGATTGGACTTGAATGTACTACCAAAACAAACATGGGAACACATGGGTAGACCCGCGCTACATTGGTCTCCTATTCAGTTGTGAATGGCGAACCAATAGAAGATCTTACCCATGGGAAGATTGCAAGGGGTTAACAGTAGATATTGAAGGTGCAAGCGTGCAAGCAGATTTTGAAGTGATAGAGATTGTCAATGATAGTAATCCCTATCCCGCACTACTAGGAATAGATTGGGCCATCGATATGAATGGAGTCATAAATCTGAAGAAGCGCAAAATGATCTTTGAGAAAAAGTCACAACGTGCAGTAGTACCACTAGATCTAGCTGAAGGAGCGTGATACATTGAACCGGTGCATGACGATGATAGTGATGACGATCTCGATTGTATTTACAAGATAATCGCGTGGGAAGAGGATTGGGTGAATCCAACTACAGATGGAAGGATTTCATGGGAATGGAAGCGTGAAAGCTCCTGCACTTCGGATTCAAACGAAGAGATAGAGCGATGGTAGAATCATCTGCATGAAGTAACAACACTTAATTGCAACATGATGGTTAGATTATTGCACTGTGTGACAACAGAGGCAAGGGATCTGTCGACATATGATGGGTTGACAATGGTGGATGAATTCGTGAACAAATTGGAAAGCGCAGTACTAGAACAGAAACGGTTCGATGCCCTGAAGTGGGCACTATGCGAAATGCTTTCAAGATGGTGGGGTACACATCAAGGAAGTTTTTAGGACTGGTGCGGATGCAGAAGGATGATGCGCCTACACTTTGGAAAACCCTAGCTCAAAACGAGAGCTAGTCAGCAAGGGCAGAACAACATGCGCGCCCACCTTTCCTGATGGGTATGGACATATGATCTACAACTTGCACAAGCGCACACCACTCCCAGAATATATAATCAGAACAAACCGCAGTAGTAGGAAAGGTGATTCGCGCTACCAATTATCCATGGAGAAGCATTTGATAGGGTGTGTGAAGTACTGAACAGGGTTTACCAGGTGAGATGCACTGATTGGACCTGTGTGTACCAGCGGTTCGATGGGCCTATAGGACCATGTGCAAAACCTTGACCGCGTAAACGATTCCAAAGGTGCAGAATAGAGTAGAGACCATAATTTCTAAAGAGAATGCAAAGAGGAATCCACACATAATAGCTCTTGCAGACGTGACAGTGTATGAAGACCAGGATGAAGAAATCACACAGCTATGCGAGGTCAAAAACATAAGGATTCAGGAAGCCTTTTGGCAAGGGAACGTTAGACTTCACGAACTCGAAAAGGATCGGGTACGACTGAGGAAGAAAAACATTTTGATGGATGCAGAGGTCAAGAGGCTGGAAAATGAGATCAAGCAAGCATGTCTCGTCGATAAACCAAGGATGACAAGGCAAGGTGCTGATGATTATACCATTGAATTAGAAGACTGTCGCCGAGAATTTATGACTCTTCTGCCATGGCTACGACTGCATCTCACCAAACATAGTAACCAAGGGAGCGCACTACATACGATGGAACACACGGCGCCAGCTATCGTGAGCGCAATTGGGGATTTTTTGTGGACTATATTGGAAGGCAAGTTGAAGCCTTGCACAAGTGGTACGACCACCTGACTAGCCATAGGAATCACAATCTCAGCATTACAAGTAGTTGAAAGAGAGCGCAGGACTATAAAAGAGCCTGTTTGGGAGCTGCGTGATAAGGGAGGTGCGCGCAGAATCAGCATGTCACAAGGTTCGCGTCCGCGCACGGGGGCCTATGATGCCACGTGGGTAGGCTGGGAAGTGACCGTTGGTGTCACTGTTCATGATGAGATGTCCGATTTGAGGCCAAATGGAGTGGGCGGTGGGAATTTAAGACGCGAATTAAGGGAAAGATTTGGGACAATCTGCCGCCAAGAAAGCATTAATGGCACAAAATTGGGGGGAATGGTAAAATTTCAATTCAAAAGGTGATATTCCAGGGGATAGCCATGAGACAACACTTTTTCACTTGAGATTTGAGCAGTTGATTAGAGCACAGAGTGTTGAGCACTGAGCGATATTCAAGTCCCTAAGTTTGCGAAAGACCACGTACAGTTCAAACAAGATGGTGGCTACCAGGAGAGGTTTGGGCTTTGCAGAAGGAACCGTTGATGAGGCCATGCAGAATCCCATGATACATGATGTTCTCGAAGATACTGGGTCATGCCAGAAATCCCGAAATCACCTCGGACGCCGAGATTGAAAAAAGATAAGCAGGCAGTGGGACCAGTCCACATGTCCCCAAGGAATCCGCGGTTCGGTAAGCTCTCAATAGAAGAAAAGGGCAAGGCTGTCACCATTGAGACAGATGATGAGAAGGAGGATCTGTAGGCTCTCATTATTGAGGTAGAGGAAGCACAGGACATGGAAGAGGATATCTAGCCGGTGCGCTCTGCAGTGAAATTGCCCGAGTACGTCCCTCCGTGAAAAGGGAAAACTAAGATACCAAAGGATCTGGATGCCATAAAGAACGCACTCCAAACCCTGCTCCTCCCTGAAGGAATTGTGTTTGAGGGCTCGCACTTGGGCCGCGTGCCGACAATGAAGTTCGAAGATTGGACCTCACGGATAGCGAGAAGTTACCACAATTAGAGATGGAGAGCCTCATGAAGCAGAGCACAGAGAGACCAGTAATAAAATTAGAGCCATGAAAATGACTGCGCAGTGTGGAGAAGGATGGATTGCTTCATCTGTTGTGGATACCACACTTTCACCACATGCCCATCACCATTTTTGTCATCAGGCAGCTGCTTTGCCTGGTGCATGATGGGTACTTATGGCTGGAGGAGCCTTTTCCCATCATGGCAGCTCTCATCCACATAATTTCTCTACTTCTCTATAAGGGAAAGGACCCCGTGACGATAGTAGGAAAGAGCAATGATTTAGCTCTCGCAGAATCCATGAAGAAAAGATATAAGCTCGAGAAGAAAAAGAGGGGTTACGCCATCAACAGTATCAAGGATAAAGGGGTGCGCGTAGCCACCCAACTCTTGGCTGGGAAGGTAATAAGAAAATGTCACGGCAATGAAGTACGAGCGCCAGTAGTTGCATTGACTGAACAATGCACATAGGGGGTCCAATTCAGCTGGGCCAAGTTCCTCTGCGAGGAGTTCTTGATCAGCTGCAAGGAAGCCCAGGAGCAAGGTAAGACCTTCCACTGCGTGTGGTTGCTTTTATCCATTTTGCTGGTAGCGGGAGAACTGCCGGAGGACAATCAGTTCCCGAGCATTAAGCATGACCTACTAGAGGCTGCAAAGTATGCATCGCTCTAGGCTACCAAGGACATGAAGCGAATTCATGATATGAAGATATTCCGGGTTCTCACGGAGGCGAGCATCTGGATGTCGATTAATAGGAGGTCGCACCTATCCCCCATAGTGCACAACAGTCTACGGAGCTTTGCAGACTTCAAGGCAGACATGCAAAATATTTACATCAAGGCGTGAAAGGACCTGGCGCAGCAGTGGACCAAGATCCCCTTCATCGCCACTGATGATGCAATTTTTATAGTGTTAGAATCATGGCTCCTGAGTGGCGCGCCCCGGATTTGGCGGAGTTGGATAGGATAGAAACATAGAGAAGAAAGGATGAGGCCAAGCTATGCATCATGTAGGTGGTCAAGAAGAGGTGCAATGAAAAAGCGGCAGTAGAGGTAAGGGCATTCGACAAGGCAGCACAGGTAGCCGTGGAGCAGGCAAAGGTCGCTGAAGTAGCAGTAGCAGCATAGAAAATAGGGGCCACAACAACACAGGCAAAGGAGGGCCAGGAATTGTCTACAGGATAGGAGGCAGAGGACACAGACTTTGCAGAAAAAGTCACGGACCCGGGCACAACTTCCACCCAACTCAAAATGCCGCACATCACAGAGAGGTCAGGTCCACGGAAAAAGGTCAAGGCCTCCAAATTGGCCATCGATCTGATCACGTTAATGGAAGATGACCTCTACGACTTTGACGACATGGTTCACGAGGTCACCAAGGAAGCACTCCAAGAAGTCATGTCAGAGCAGTAGACTGTGTTGGGGGCCCTAAGGGCGCAGCTGCAGGGACTACAGGTGCGGCCCCCACAAGAATAAACCATAGCCACCTACGTCATAGCAGGCACATTAGCAACAGAGCAGATGTTATGCGTAAGGATGGCCAATACCATAGTGCTACCAGAAGGGGCGCTAGTAGCAAAGAATGAGATCGACAGAGCCATGGTTGGCAGGATCAAGGGACTTGGCCTTAACTTGGCTGCCCTTCCACGAGACACACTATACCAACTCTAGGATGGAATAACAGCAGAGCTCCACGCCAGGGAGGGTCGCGCGATTCACGTGATGGGTGAGCAAAAGATCAACATCGAACAACTTAGCCTTCAGCGTGATGAACTGGTGTCACAAAACTAACAATTAGTACAGACAGTGGATGAAGCGTGCTGACAAGTGGAGTCTGAAACACACACAAGGAAACAACGCGAATGTAGCTGGAGCTGAATCTCCAAATTGCCGAGATGCAGTTGAAGGTGCAGCCTTCCACTCCCTCGGAAGTTAGTGAGCAACGTGTTAGTGCTATCCAAACATGGTTGGAAGAAATTGGATGGGAAGTATATGACTGTACCGGTATGTTGGACCAAGCCTTTGGCATCCTCACATCCTTGTAGGAGGACCCCAACATACAATGCTTGAAAATAGAGGCATGCAAGATTTAGGAGCAGTATGACAATGTAAGGGGAATTGCGTAGACATTTGTCCTCACTCAACGACTAGCAAAGATTTAGCAAGAAAGGGCACTAAAAGAGTAGGTGGATGCTGCAAGAAAAAAAGAGGCACTTCTCAAAGTGCACGTCCAACCATGGATTGACGAGGCCTTGACCATTATGGAATATATCGAGGGCAAGCTTGCACAAATGCAGGGGCTCTATGCACTAAGGTAGGGATTTGATCCTCACAAAGAAGCATCGGAAGAGTGCATGTAGCAGGTCTAGCAAACTGCAAAACAGTGCGGTGTAGACCTCTGAGCAGTATGGGACTAGTTGGAGGGACTGTAGCGCGGGAGAGTCACGATGTTTGTGTTGGGGGCTTGTTGGGCATCGGATCCCCCCACAACATGTTTTGGGGCTCAAAGCCCAAGTTTTGGTCAAATGTATCCGCGAACTGCGGGTGCGGAGCGCGAACTATAGGTTGAGTCATAGGGCTATCCACCCTAAGTTTTTGTAATGTAATTTAATATCATGTCGTCCTATTGATGGTCCACGGACCATGGGATTGTATAAATAGAGCGAGGCTCTAAGCTGTAAAGATAGCGAAGGAAGAAGAAAGAGATAGAGTATATAGGAAGAGTCTAAGTGTATTGGGTCATAGTAGTAGGAAGAGGCTCTGCAGTTGAGTGTGCAAAGGCCCAGTAGAGTCCACAGCTAAGTGTGCAGACCCCTGCAGTTGAGTGTGTAGGGCGGTGTCGAGTCTGTGACCTTGAACGAAGAATAATAAAGAGAAGTTGATTCCAATTTCTGTGCATCTGCTTGTATATTGCATTCTATACATTTATACTGTTTTGTTTATCGCGCACAATTATATGCATGCTGGATACTCTATTAATTATCACTAGAATTACATAGATAAGTTAACTAATCAGATAATAACAAGTTAACAGTAAGGAACTTGGGTAATAATATGGATCGCGCCCCGAGTAGGGTTGCGCAAAGGCAGCATCACAGGCTACAGAAGACTAATAGATGCGCATAGTGACGTGCGCGTAGGGTCAAACCGCGGACCACCAGAAGATCTTCGTATCACGAATCCACTTACAATGCGCTTTCAAATCCTGGTGTAGGGTTGGCCACCATAATCCTGCGCGAAGAATATTTTGCGCGAAGGGCCAGTAGTACAGGGATTTGTTTAGCTAAATCACCTCTGAACCTGGGTCAAGCCCCCACAAGCCAACCGACTACAATTTACACATGAAATATTGTTTCATCATTTCAAAACATTATCTTGTGTTGCCAAAGCATTGCAAGTGAATTCACCAACTCTTAAGGCTTGACCATCAGTCTCTATGAGTGTGTCTTATGCAAGATATTGGCTCTAAGGGTATCACAAGATATATTCTCTTCTCTCTCTCATTTTGCATTTGTTGCTCTAGTGTTATTATTCTCCTCTTTCTTTAATTTTTTCTTCTTACCATCAATATTGAGTCCTTGTCCTGAAAATGAAAGAAGATACAATGCAAAAATAAGACATGAAAGACGATGAATACTTGAATATAAATAAAGTAGATTATAAAAGATGTATACGACATATACCTCAACATTCGATAGTGACTACTATGTGGCTAGATGACCTATATAAACAAAGAAAATAAAGCATCACCATAGAAAATAACACCTTAGGAACTTAGTATTCAACCTTCAACAAAACCTTAGGCACAACCATACCAACTAAGTTACATGTTAAAAATATCAGGCAATAGATAAGTTGTGAAAAGAAATGAAAAAAAAAGATCAGTGTAAAAAATATCCTTATTTCTTGTTCTAAAAGAGTCATGTTCCTTAAATTTGGATATTGTTTTGCCCACAGTAAAAGTTCCCCGCTATTATGACCTATGTTTTTAGTATCATGAGATTGATCCAACATCATATTGGATTGTGGAGACAAAATGATTCAACTTTCCAAGATGAGTACCTCACTTGGTTGAATGAAGGTGCTAGCTATGAGTAGTGTCAAAACCTTAGGGAAGTAGAACATTAAGGCCTAAGAAAATATGTCACCACTTGTCCACTGAAAGAAAAAATTTCAATCCCACAATGGCCTCTTGGGGTACATTTCGTTGGATGGATATCACACTTTGAGATATTATTGTCTAATACAATGAGAAGTGTACATATATTGTCATAATTCCCCTCACAGTCTGACCCTATAGTTGTGTCCTATAATAATAATCATATTATACTATTTAATTATAAATTATAACTATTAGATAATTATTAGTTTGAATAATTAGTCTAAAAAAT
>APFE030923071.1:134699-151202 GCA_000404065.3 Pinus taeda | reverse complement strand
AAAATGTACTTTTTGTGACTAGTTAATTTCGAGAATCTAAATACACAAGAAATTATGGTGTCTTAGAGCAGTTATCCACTTATTGTACCAATTTCTCCCATGTCCTCTACTGCTTTTGGTGAATTCCTCTTTGATGATGTCCAATGCCAATGCAATGGACATTTATCCTCGATGCTTTTCTGAGCCAAAGGGAAGCTCCACAAGTGACAACCAAAAAGTAGCCTCAAATATATTATTGGGGGCCAAAATGTAGTAATTATATGACAAAGCAAGAAACATTGCATGTTAATCATATTCCCTTTAATATTGATTAATAATTTCTTTGCATGATCATGCAATACTAAAGTGTCAAGTAGGGATATTTAAAGTTAGTCATCCATCAACATCACCTTTGAGAGTGCTTAGTAGTTAATACTTCCTATTACACACATAGTAGATCACCAACTTCAAGGATAGAAATATAAAGACAACAAAATGAAATTAAAAGAAAATCTAGGAAGTCAAATGCGACTAATCTTGAGTCAAGAAAATACCAAACCCTTCACATTAGCACGGCATTATTAGGCACTAAAACACAAAATCCTTCCATTGCATCAATTTCACATTTTCTTTAATTTCTTTAATTGAGAACATAACTTTCAAAAGAAGAAAAAAATCATTGAAAAAGGTCTCAAAATCTTAGCAAATGCTCAAGTGATTGTAACATCAATTAAACAGAAAGGAAATCATTTGATATGCTTATAACTTGTGGAATATATTGAAGAATATGAAGCTTTCTCATCCCTTGCTCCTAATCAAATTGTAATCCATGGGTTCCAATCAAGTAATCAATTTCCCTCCAAGATAGTTAAGAGATCACTTTGGAGAAGAACTTCTAGAAGCATTGGGATAGTAGAAATGGAATTAACTAGGAGGAAAATGAAGCACTTTAGTAGGTGATTCAAAATATTTGAATGCAACTGAAGATGATTTTATACTCCCTCCACACATTTTAAAATAGAAACCATTCAGCTGCATGTCATTTATTTTCCACCTTTCTGTAATATGTAATTCTTTGAGCAAGAATAAAGCATTCATAAATATTGTCATGAAAGAGGACTCTTCATAATCCTAATAAGTTGGGTTCTAACAAATAAACAGTTTCATATAGTGAATAAATCTTACATGTTATATTTCAGTGATCAAAATGACAACTTTATTCTTAATCTCATTACAACGAAAATAAATTCAACCCTAACTAGTTGGGATCTAACAAATAAAGAATTTCATGCAGTAAAGTAAACTTACATGGTAGATCCCAATTATTTGCAACGACAAATTTATTCTTGATCTTATTACAAGATAGAAAAATTCAAGAGTACATACATATTTCCTTATCCGAGACAAACTTTGAACACATTCTGATATTTAATAGAAATATAGTGATATGATTTACCTATAGTACATGAGAAAGCTATCTACATCTAACACCCGTCACTAGACAATAGTGTTATTGAGACAACATCTCATGGAATTAGAATCATGTAGATAGATATTGTTATAGATATACCTTTCAACAACTATTCAACACTACCTTCAAGCTTCAAATTCATCAATTGATTTACTTTAGTAGCAAATTCTAGTTGGATTTCATTAAATACAACCCAACAAAAGCCATTTATGATAGTTGTCATTGCCTTCTCTGGATCTATCCCCCTCTGGAAATAGAATAACTAATATTCCCTAATTTTTGAGGTGCTTGCTTCATGTTCAACATGGGCTATTAGGTTCTTCACGTGGAAAAGGTTGCAAATATTAGATGTATAATGGAAACAAGCATGCAATGCAAGGTTTCTCCTAAAGTCTCTTGGGTCAATTATAAAACACCATCTACTTACAACATGATATATGGTAGTAACAAAAACCTACCCAAGATCCCACTTAAGAATTCAAAATATTTCAAATAGGAGATGTCTTAAACAATATCAACTATTTAATTGCATAAGCACACTAAAATAGACAAATCTTTAAAATGTTGAAAAGTGTGAAAAAATTGGAGTTGGAATATTATAGTAAATATATTTCATAATTTACTATAATGTTACTGACATGAAGATAAGATGGTCAGTGCAGCTATTTACTTTAAACAAGCTAAAAATGGAGTTGGGCCAACCAATTTTCAGAGTTGGAATATTATAGTAAATAGTTTCACTGACCATCTTATCTGAAAATTATGAAATATTAGTAGTATCTTGCACTAAATAGACAATGTTGGCATAGAATCTTTTATTGTGTTTTTTAATCCGTGTCACAAATTTATTGATATTTTATGATTCTTGGTTTTGATTTCCATGCTAAGACTAGATTCATCATGCTTGCTAGGATTTTTAGTTGTGGACACATCATATTGCTCACTTCTAATTGTATAAAAAAAAAGAGTATGCATAATGACATATAGTGACATGTGGGTGTCTATTTTACTCAATGATATGCTTGATTTTTTTAACCCATTCCAATCCTACCACAATGAAATTAAGAGAGACAAGGACACAAGAAGGACTATCAATAAATGCAATTAGAGACTTTAGAATGCAACTCAAATTGTACCTAAATGTAATGATAAGTATTTGAAGCTACCTGGTCACCGATGAGCATCGAATCACACTGTGAAAAATTCCTTGCATTATGAGAATTTGGTTGCACTTACACTAATGCTCTATAGTAGTTCCTTGACTTGCCTATAGATATAATTATAGAAACAATCATACTCCTGAAATTCTTCCCAATATGGATCATCTTTGTCCCCCCCTATTGATAGTTATTTTTTAAGGAAACATAATATAACTCTCCAATTGCATCACTTCCTTTCAAAACAGTGCTTGAGTATTTCTAGGTGATTTTCAAACCAATCTCTACTCAGGTCCACAAAATCCTTGATTTGTCTCCATCGCATAAACCTCTTTTCGTAATAAAATTATAAATCCCACATCTACATTTCTCATCCACGACATACCAATTCTTTAGAGTGGAATACTTTATCATTTATCCATCGGTGCAATAGAGATCCACTACTGTGGCATGGATACGATTGATGTCATAAAATGGTGTAGTGCATCCTTCAATAATGTCATAGAACTCCTCTCACCTCACAAAACTCCTCTCATCTACAATAATAAGAGTCCTCTCAAACTGCCTCGTCTCCATCTCTTTCATCCTGAAACAAGTGGATATTTCCATGGGTGACAAAGTGTGCTTAGGGATTTAATAGAAGGAGCTATCACTAAAAAATATATCTATATAATGCAGCATAATAGTTATTTGCAGGAGGAACAACTCTACCAAGCTACTTCCTAACTAGATCAAGATACTCCTAAATTACCTCTTATAACGAACAAAATATAACCTAAACTACATATAGAGTCTACCTATGCATGGTAGCAATGAAAACACTGTCAAAAACAACATCTACAACAACGTTGGTCAATCTCTTCTTCTAGTCAAGGGCATGCCCAACTTTTGAAAAGTATAAAGCAGGTCAGGGTCCACCTCATCTAGGCTCCTCTTCTTCTTCCACTCTCTCTATTTAGGTTCAGAATAATAGAAAAGGTCTTGGAAATTATGGGTGGGTAAAGGTTATTATACTATTTGTGCTCTTCCATTTTTAATCATTTTCTGTAAGCATTGAGTCTAAATTGCAAAAGCCATTCAGGTTATTTCTTTTTAGTTGAAATTAACCTAAGCTTTGGAGCGTTGTAAGGTTTAATGGATCTAAGTATATTATACTTAAAATATAGTAACATGGTTTAAAACTGTAGGCATTAAGATCAAAATCTAAGGATGAAACATAAAAGATTTTATGTTCATGATTAGAAGAAATTTTAATTTCATGTAACAAAGTTTCAAGAAGGTCTAGTATTTGCATCCTACCAGAAAATTTTCTTGCATCACTCGAGCCCTTTGAATTTGGATATGGTAGAGTCCATTACACAAACAATCAACCACTAAAAAAAGGTCAAAATAAAAAATAAGATTTCATGCAGTCTAACCCTAGAAAAGTTAGGGAAGAGCGAACTGATATGTACAATAACGACATGAAAAATGCTTACTTGTCCATTCTCTTTTGATGAATTTTTGGATGAAAACAAGATCTGCATTATCATAACATTAAACCCTTTGTACAATAAGGAGATGAAAAATGCTTACTTGTGCATTGCCTTTTGATGAATTGTTGGCCACAATCAAGATCTGCATTATCATAATCATTAAACCCTCAACTGTAGATGAAATTTATGCTTTGATCATATAAGCCCTTGAAATTGTTTACCCATAAGAACAAAAATCATCTTTAATAAAAGGAAATAACTCTCCAGAGTCCAAATTCATACCCATGTACAAATGGCCAAAATCTTCACGCCCAATGAGCTTTCCCTTCCTCCATCTAATTGTTTGAATCCCGTGAAATCCATAGATCATGTTGATGGTCTTCCTTCTTATGGTATTTCCACGCAGATATCAACAAGACAAAGAAAAATGCAGTGCTACAATGCGATGTTGTAATCTGTGAATATTTTATTTGAACCCAACACTAAACTAGAAATGAAAAAGAAAAGAAATATTTATAATATAAAAATATTTATAAAATGCAATTTGTAAATGATTTATGTTTAATAATAATTTGTTATTTTTGTGTAATTGGCTAAATTAAAAAAGAAGAGAAGAAGTTAAAAATGATATTGGGATGAGTGTAAACATTAAATATGAACTAATTATAATAAAAAAATTAAATAAAAATAATAAAATCAATTTCTTAATACTTGATTTTGTTATTAACTTGTGAATAGACCTTGTTTACAATACCATGGTTATAATACTACAAGTCCAAAAACCATAACTTATTTCATAACGAAAATATTTTATAACAATATGACAAGATTCTTGATTGTGGATATTCACCCCACATTACCGTAGATATTATTAACTTGTAAAAAATAGTCTTTGTTACAATACCATGGGCCAATACCATGGATTATCAATACCACATGCCCAAAAAACATAAATTATTTCACAATCAAAATATTTTATGACAATATGACAAGATTTTTAACCATGAATATTCACCCTCACTTTACCATGGATATTAACTTGTAAATTGGCTTTCTTACAATACCATGGCTTATCAATAGCACATGCCAAAAAACCATAACTTATTTCACTGTAAAAATATTTTATTTTAATTTAATTTTACAACATTTTTTTTAATTGAATCTAAAAGGGAAAATGTTACGATTTGAGATATATCTAAACCCTCTATCCTCACAACTACTAAAAATATTCCCATAGAAATTAAATTTAGGTTTTAATAAAATTAAGCTAAGATGGATCTATGTTGGTTCTCTCTCTCTCTCTAGATCCATCTTAGCTAAGGATGGAAGGGATGAGAGCAAGCACATTGACTAATTATAATAAATTAAATATAGTGCATGATTTTTTAAAGTTTTTCATTATTTTATTTTCTTTGACACATGATTGATCCAAATATAGTTTAACATTTTCAACCAATTAAGATTTTTTTTTTTTTTTTTTTTTTTTTAGACACAATACAATGTGATCAAATTTAGGAGAGAGTTGGGGAGGGGGCAGAGAGAGGGAAGGAGATAGTGAAAAAGTTGGAGGGAAGAGAAAGAGAGAAAGAGAGAGTGATGGGGGGGGAGAGAGAATGAGGTGGGAAAGAGGGAGTGAGAGAGAGGAAGAGAGAGGAGAGAGAGAAAGAGAGAGATGGAGTTGGAGTGGGAGAGAGAGGGAGGAAAGAACAAAGACATAGAGAGATAGAGGTGGAGAGAGAGAGGAGTGATAAGGGAGAGATGGAAAGAAATATTGAAGGAGAGAGGAGATGAGGGAAGAGAAATAAGAGGAGAGGATAGAGATAGGGAGAAAAGGGGAAGTGAGAGAGATCGAGACATAGATATGGAGAAGGATAGGGGGGGCGAGATAGTGATAGAGTTGGATGGAAGGGAGAGAGAGAGAGAGAGGGAGAGTGATTTTGGGGGAGAGAAGGGAGGTGGGAGATAATGGATAGATAGGAAGGAAGATAGAGATGTGGAGAGAGAGATGATATTGGAGGGGGAATGAGAGGGAGGGAACAATAAAAACATAGAGGGAGAAAGGTGTAGAGAGAGAGGGGGTGACAAGGGAGTCATGGAGAGAGAGTGAGGGAGAGAGGAGAGTGGGAGGGAATAGAGAGAAGGGTATAGATAGAGACGGAGAGAAGGGGAAGAGAGGGAGAAAGAGTGTGTGTATGTTTGGGGGGTGAGATAGAGAGATGGAATAACAAAGAGACACAAATACAAATATATAGATTATATAGTATTATATTATTAACCCTATAACTAACAAGTGCCGAGAGGGATCCAATATCTCGAGGTGCAAACCTTTCCGCATGTTTTGCACTAGAAAAAAATGTTTGCATGTCAAGAGATTGGATCTATCTTGGTGCTTGATAGATCCGGGGTTAAGATGGATCTAGGTCAGTTAATATGAAATTAAAGTATTTTTTATTTGATATTATAGTCTTAAAAATTAAAATTTCTCTTCAAATTAATTTCAAATTGGAACTAGATCTAATTGGATTCAATGGATAGCTTTTTAAAAAATACATAAAATAATTTTTTTATTAAAAAATATATTTTTAAAATTACAAATTATTAGAGATAAATAATGAAAAGTTGGCTCACCTATACACCAATGTGAGGAATGAAGAAGTGTTTAAGGAAGGATAAACTTTCAACCAATCTTTAACAACCTTTCAATCCCCTATCACTTGTAAGTTTAGATTGCTTGACACAATTAAGATGACTAACATAAAAAATTGATTCATATTATTGTAGTACTTGTTAGGTAGTTGTATTTTTGTTCTTAGACTAAATTAGTTATTCATGTTAGTCATTTTTAGTTGTATTACTTATTACCTAGTCACATATTTTAATCCACAACTAAATTAGTGATTTATGTTAGTCGTTTTTAGTTCAATCACTTAAGGTTGCTCATTTTTGGTAGTATTTCACTTGGAAAAGCTGTGGTGACTAACATTTTTAGTCACCTAGTCACTAATTTATCATTTTCTACTAGTGAATGTTCAACATGACTAACCGACAGTGCAAGTGACAAGCACGACACTCGTGATTGACCATTCATTGATCGAGACGATGCTTGCATGACAATGAATGTGACTCTATGTGTGGGTGCGACAAAAACTTTCATAGCGAACACAAAAAGGACATATGAAGTGAATACTCTGAGCATAACCAAAACATGGTCGCAAGCATGACTTAGACACCAGCATGAAGAAACTTGAATGAAATGAACAAGCAAGGTGGATGCAAAGACTCACACGAGCCCATAGAGTGAACCCAAGTGTGTGCAATCATCAATTGAAACTCTAAAGGGAGGCTCCGAAATTGGTGCATGCCAAAATTTTGGAGGGTGGTTGTAGTTGCTACAACACTTGGCGACACACTGGTAGAACTCCAGCTTCTCTATTTTGATTCATTGCTAGCATAAGGCCTTGGTATTTTGGGGAGTATTGAATCATTGTGCAGGTTACTTTAGTTTCCCCAATTACCCCATGGACATACATGGTTCACCCTTTTCCAACTAAGTCAAACACAATCAAAAGTTCAACTTGGATCTCAGTGTTTCAAATCCAGGAAGGGTAGTTTAGCTTCCGAGTTGAAGATTTTCAGAGTATAAGTTTTCATCTATGGTGTTGCTCCACTGCTAGCAGGCTTGGACAGTACCTTGACGGAGTCACACAGGAATGCACACATTGCTCCACTGCTAGTGAGCTTGGTCAGTACCCCAGTGGAGTTGCATGCTTCACCTCTCTGTGTAGGAAGCTTTTCGCTTCTTTCGCCTTTGTAGTTTTCAAGAGGAATGTGCATATGCACTTATTAATTTTTGGGGCGAAAGAGGGATCCCGAATTATTGAGATAAAAACAGGTTGTTCCTTCAGAGAAGCATGTAAGACCTCTGACATAGGCTTGCTCATTTAGATTTTCCCCTTCTCCATTTCCACTAGTTGGATGAGATTGAACACACAGAGCAGAAGGTTGAGTACAGGCATGAGGCTTCCCAGTGTGGACACAGGTTCACTGTGGACCGAAACTTCCCTTGCAGACGGTTCGTATTTCCGTCAAGACTTCAACGGTAAAAAGTTACATTCAAGCACAAAGAAAGTGGACACAAAACTAGCCAAGTGCTACAGTGTCATGAGTTTCTTCAAATTTCAGCCACATGCTCTATTCAAAAGCCAGAACGTAGTAGTTGGCAGCAATTATTTCTGGAAACAAAAATAGTAATATATCAAACAAACAAAATAAATGTCAACAAAATAGTAAGCATAATCAAAGAAAGCAAAGCAAAGATAATAAGCAAAACAAACAAGATGAATACAACAAGCAACAAGCAGACTATGTACATGGCACGGGCGTAACTGACCTACTGAAAATAATGCTTGAGGTCTTGGCCATTGACAGGAAGGTTGTAAATCCTCCTGTCAAGTGATTGCAAATGATACATGTGTGGGCCAAGCTTCTCGTAGACCAGTGCAAGTCCATTGGGTTCCGCTACTGGAACCTGGTGGCATTCCAGAAGACCTCCAAATGAACACAACACTACCGTTTCAGGTACTGCATGCAACATGGGCTTAGATGATGGCATGAGTAGTTGTTTTTAAACTAGGAAGGGTTCAAGTTTTTGAAGGCAATGCGTAAGAATATTTTCCCATATTTCTTATGTGCGAGATTTAAGCTAGAAAACCAAGTATGGTGACGAACTTTGTAAGTAGTCCAATAACTTCAAATGTTAGTCAAATTTTTTTTTTCTAAAGGAGTGCAAGCAACATGTATGTGTTACCTGGTATTTGCTGCAATGGCTTGTCTCCTCCTTTACCTGGAATCTCATGTTGGATTTCATGCGTGTAGTGTGTACTCAAGTCATCATCTACCCGTGTAGACCCATCTCTTTTGTCAAGTGGTCAACGATTTGTTGCTGTTGCGGTGTGTAGCTTGAATCGAGATTAGCCATATTCAGATCATGATAGGTTCCCAAGATGCTTTGTTCGTTCGTAGCGGTGGTCCTTCATGTGTTCAACATGATAGCTTCATACTCAGCGTCGTTTTTTATGCATTCGAACTTCAAAAAGCTCAAAATCACGCATTGTCCATTGTTTCAAATGACTGCAATACACTCGATCCTTGAGCCATTATGTGTTCTTGATTTGTCAAGACTCATGGCCCACAACTCATATATACATGGATTGTTTGGCGTGATAGTATTACTGCTACTACCATTGTGACTACTACTACTATTAGAAAAACAAACTGTACAAGTTTCATTACCATTAGTTGGGCGAGGAAGGAGTCCCAACTGCTTGTCTTATGAGGTTAGAGCTAGCTGTGTAGGATAACACTCCAATGTTATTTCCAGGAGGTAGTTTCCAAACATGAGTTCTGCATTTTCCCTTGTATGGAAGCCACATGTGAGACAAATCTGTAGCAAAATATCCATCTAGCTTGTTGGACCGGTCTCCGCTGAGTAGAAGGCCATATGCTTTTGGTATGTCCACAACAACTATGTTGATGCATTAGTGGAATCGATTATCATGAGATATTCAGAGGATCATGTCTCACAGTTCACCAATGGATAGTATTGATGTTCTATAAAGTTGGATGATTCTCACGGATGTTTCACTCCATCGTGCATTGATCTTCTTAGCAATGGAGAGCGGCATGACGTTGGTTGCCGTGCTAGGATCAACCAAGCATTTGTGAACAATGTAGTTGAAAACTTCAAATGAAAGTAGGAATGGGGGGAAACTTGAGTTTTCTTCCTCCATTCAAAGTGTATTGAGTACAGTGGATAGTGATCGAGGAGGTGTGCACACTCCCTTGCTGGTAGGGGTTGCGCTGTCTGTTTCCATCTATACCAATGCACGCAGCAGGATATCTCGTTGACTCTAGACTCTGGCTAACTCGAAAAAAATGATGTTCGCTCGAGTTTTCTTCATGGCATCAACTATGTTGTAGTCCAGAGGTGGTAGACTCACCAAGGTGTCTGGGGTGGAACGGATGTTTGTGTTGTCCGACGAAGTGTTTTGCAACTTGCTACTCATGGATGTACTCTTATTTGCCATTGTCTTCCCAGGCTTGCTTTGTGTTTGTTGTTTTGAGACAGCCGATGGTTCAACCTTCTTTATTAGTTGTCTCACCTTCTCTTGCATTTCCCCAAGTGTAGGGGGAGCCCCTTTACTCCTAATATTGTAACGATCATTTTTCTTTTAGGGCTGCTTCTCGGTGTTCGTCTTCGAGCTTACTTGTGAGCACTGATATGCATTCACCAAATGCCCAGAACTTGGTATTTCATCAGGTGCAACCTCTTCGTCATCATCAATGTCTTCCGGCTGCTCCTGCATATCTCCTTTTGCATCTAGTGTATGACTGCAGACAAATCTAACGACTCGCTTTCAATCCAAACAAGATTTCTCGGGGTGAAACTCTTCGTGGAAGGAATATAACTTAATTCAGGGCACTGATCAAGTTGGAACATAATATTTTGCACAATTTTGGAAGCGAACTAGTTGTTGCTTGATGAGTCGGTTGATGATTTGTTTGCCTGTCTCTGTTTGGGCAGATAACTGCTTGTGAATGTGTTTATTTTCCATTGCTTGAGTTTAGACATTTCGGTGGTCAAGTTCTTGACAAGGCGAGTGAGGGTCTCAATATCAGTTGCTTCCTTACCTCTACCCTTGCTCACTATTGCTTGGGGCTTTCTGCTTGCATCCTTGGCGTCTTTCATTGATTCATCATCCTTGATGACTCTTATTGTGCGCAAGTCCTTTTCAATAGAAATAGCCTCTTTGCAACTTTCCAAAAGTGTTGGCTTCACAGCTCGGTGACAAACTTTGCAATGGTGGTTAGCAGTGCAGACATGTAATATTGAATAGTGATGGATTCATGAGGTTTAGTGTATGTTGCAAACTTGTTCAAAATACGCATAAACCTCTGATTGAAGTCTTTCACTTTCTTTTTTGCCTCCATCTTGAGGCTTCCCAATTCTTTAAGTAGCATGGCTAGGGTCTTATCATCACCAAACTTTCCAAGGAACATACTTTTGAAAGCACCTTAGTTTTGTATGGAGTTTGGTGGAAGGTTGTGATACCAAGTAGCTGCACATCCGTCCAAGGTACATGGGAATAATCTACATGCTACGTCGTCATAACATACCTTAAGGGTCTATAGTTGTAGGTATAAGTTGTCTAAGTGGTCTTTTGCCTTCACTGTGCTGTCGAGGTTGAACTTGATGTTCATTCTCTCCGCTCGCTTCAGCATCTTGTGCAAAACAACCGAGAGAGCCAATGGTCCCTGAGTCATCCATTCAAGATTCAGGTAAGCCATCTCTTCATCTTCTTCATCCTCTTCCTCTCCTTCAGAGTCTGATGATTTCGAATTTGAGTCTGTTGGTTCCTCTCCACCTCAACCTCCTTTGTTGTCTTCCTCTCTGCCTCCTATACCAAAGTTCGATCCCAAGGTCATAAGAGTGCCTTGTCCGTCTTGCAGGAAGATTGGAGGTTCCTCTCCATCTTCAATAACTTCTTCTAGACCTTCAAGTGTGGAAAGGACTACTTCTTCCACCGATGATACAACAACTCCTATGGGAGTGGCTTTTGGCTTCCTAGATGTCTATGGAAGATGTTGTACACCTAGGATCAGTCCGACTGCCTTCGTGAACTGGCGAGTGATGGGATAGACGGAGTGGAGGTGTTGATATGAAATCTCGTGTTCAATTCTGGGAGGTGAGAAGTAACCAACTGCAGAGTCACGTGTAGGTGAGAGGGAGTGCAAGTTACTGCCTTGACTAGATGGTTGATGAATGACTGTGAGGGGAATTTCAACCATGTACAACTGGATGCCCTCCTTCTAGCGTTATAAATGTTGACATGTTGTACTTGCTAATATTCAGGGGATCACCCTGGTATCAAGTCCCAACTAGACCTCACACCATTTGGTGGGGGAGTCCCATCTAGAATGACATCCTAGTTTCCATTGTCTTAAGGATTTGCCTCAACTCTTGCATGTCAGCACAGGAGATTTGTCTTCTTTGTCTTCGGGAAGTGAGTTTCTCGTGCTTGGTGAGTGTATGTGTACTCGTGTCAACGATTCTTTCATTGTAAAGGGAGAGGGTGAAAGTGAGTCCCAAGTTGGATCGGATGCAGTCCCAACTCAGCTAGGAACACACAACACAGTAGGACATAGACAACTTTCGGAGGAGCAGTCCACATGAATGCGGCAGTCGCAACATACAAGGTAAGATAACATGTACAACACTCAACGGATTAGTATGAATGAGTGCAACGATTGTTACATCAATCTTCATGTGAAGGGTTTGTTTGATGTTCGAGAGAGTAGTCTACATGGGCGAGACAACATTAGTAGCATATACAACACGTTTCCATCAATAGATTATGCATTACAACACATGAAATAGTTCAGATGTAGAACACAGGTTAAAGAAACATGCATTACAAGTGTTAAAGATTAGTCTTACAACAGATACAATACATGTGTGAAAACGTGTTGGCCTGTAGCAGCCTTCTGAATTAAGCAAAATTTCCAAGACACATCGTTACACCATACATCACTAACCTCGAGTGCGGGGCGTCAGAGCCACTACTTAGTCCTCAAAGAAAATATTACAGACTCTCTTGGCTACGTGGGAGGAGTTGAGGTGAAAAATTCCTTTTCATGTACAAATGAGGGGATATTTATAGCCAAGGGTGAAACTAACCCTTGTGGTTGTTCGACTACCCTCATGATCATTTGACTTCCATGACTTTTCGACTTACATGACTCTTTGTTCAACAAGTGGGTCTCTTGGACTTGCACGTTACATCACATTGATTGACAACATAGCCCATAGTGGAGATGACGGCAACATGAACCATGATATGACTTGACATGACTTGACATGACAGTGTTGGTACATTCGTGCTGCTGTTGGAATGCATGTCGAGCTACAATGTTGCTGGGTGATGGATTTCTTCATGGTGTATCATAACTCCACCTCTACATGGAGAAGTGCCTGGAGTCTTTGATGGTCCTTGGTTTGCTTGATGAAGCTTTAGCATGTTGTTCCTTGCTTGCATGGTGGAAGGCTTGACAGGCTCATCTGTTCACGAAGGTGCATGTTCATCACGTTCGTTTGTTTCACATGCATCATTCATTCATCCATTGGTGAACCTGTCCTTCTGCATGTGCTCCCTTCGTTCATCCCATTCATCATCTTTCCATGTTTGTTGGTGTACCTGTACATGCAGTCACTCATGATGAGAAGACATCAAATCAAAAACCTCCTAGTCTACCATGACATATGATCATTTCGGATGGACGTGACCGGGAAAGGCAATCGAGGTTTCGAAGCTGGATGACGGCTCTAAGAACTGCTGATGCTGCAAGAGTCACTCAGTGATGAAGATGAGCAATCTGAGTCATTAGTGACTGTCTGCGAGGTCTGGCTCGGATGGGAGGCAAAATTGCGCAAATTTTGGGAGGGACAATCCGTGCTGCATGAAGGCAAGGTAGGCATGCTCTACACATTTTTCGGAATGAACGGGCAACAGGGACTGAACAACTAGATTTGCGCAATTTTCCAGAGGAACAATCTGAGCCACATGAAGGGTAAGTGGGCAGAAATTGCATAGTTTTTGGGAGGCACTGCCTAGGATACTGGCAACCAAAATTGCGAAATTCCCTGTAATATTCCTAACCTAGAATATTCCTCAAACCCCAACAAAAACTCCAACCAAATATGTGCAAATGATATAATAACCCAGAAGTGATAAAATAACAGTGGAACATCATATAATAATGTAAACCGGGAATATAAGCAGATACACAAGAAATGCAGTGAGAAATGCAGCCATTTATATACTGAGCAATAAATGAGTACAAGAGGTGATTAGACAGATGGCACCTCGACTTGCACAAGGCAAGTGAAGAAATACTCTTAGAATCACAAGAATGGCCTCTCTGCGTGGATGTTGTTGTTGTGCTGCTGCTACTAATAGAAAAAAAATGATGATTTGGGGCTACTCCCCTCAGAAAAAAACTGAAACTCTGGATTCGGGCTCTACTCAAGAAATCTAGAAAAACCCAGAAAGCTTTCCTGGAATGGCCTCACACTGATCTACGTCCCAACTACTGGAAAACTGTCATGCTACTGTTGTTACTGGAAATTGAATGAGGATTTGGGGCTGCTCCACTCCTCATAAAAGCCCGAAACTCTGGAATTAGACTCTAGTCAAAAAACCCAGAAAGCTTTTCTGAAATGGCCGACCCCCAAAAATCACCCCCTTGGGGTTCTGCGCAGTTCCTCAAAGACGCTGATGAAACTGCTGCTGAAATGCTGATGAAACTACTACTGGAATGCCAATGGAAATACCTTGCCCGAGCAGGTGGTGGGCCCCAATATTGCAGTAATAATGTTGCAACTCCCAGGACTCCCTTCTTTAATTTTATCAACCCGGTAGTTCGTAACAAACTTGGAAGAAACAATGTTGTATGCATAAGTACTAGCTCTTGTCGCAGCTGTCACTTGGTTAGCTGGCACAAGTCTGCTAGGAGATTAAACCAACTTCTATGAGATCTTAGAAGAATCTTTTTAACTGATGGATGAAAGTTAACTCAAAGGAAGCTAATTTACTTGCGGAAAGAAACTGAAAGCCAAAAAGAAATGCAAACCCTAATTCTACCAGCTAGTCCTACTGATGCAAGAAGGAAGATGCAAGCTACTGAATGAGATGCCATTGACTTCTAAGAAGATGAAATGCATGTATCTAAGCTATGTCTAGAACAGAATCTAAAAGAACCATCTTTTTGTATTTTTGAATAAGTTGTTAGAATTATCATGCATGTGCTTTCACTGTTTTTGATTGTGTAGAGGTGGATCGGTGAGAGGAAATGCTTGGAAGAGGTCGGGAAGGTTCAAAGAGGGCCTAAGGGATCCCTAACACCCTTCCAGAGAGTTTCACAGAGTTTGGCTATCAAGAAACCTCATTCGTGAGCTTCTACATGAAGTCTGCAGGGGTTCTACAGGATGTTCTGGAATTTCTACAAGATGTTCTGTAATTTTCTACAGGATGTTCTGTAATTTACTACAGGATGTTTAAAAATTGGATTTTAAAGGATGGGTGAGTGAGGGAATATGCATGAATGGGTATGGAGGTAGGATAGGGGCTTGGAGTGGCCCAAGGACTAGCGAATGGAGTGGTGAGAAGGTGTAGAAGGCTGACTTGGCTCAAAGAAGGCTGAAACAATGATTGCACAAAAAGGTAGGGTTACGTGGAAAAAAGGGCATATGTGAGACGAGGAACCTAGCTAGGAGATGGAACAGATGGCTCTGATGAAGCTTAGGTGGATGAAAGAGTGGTAGAGATGCTCTGCACAATGTACGTTCAACTGAATCAACAAAGTCTTACAAATAATCAAAGTCCTAGTTAATCTAATCTAACTAACAATAAAGTGAATGAACAACAGTTTTATTTGAAAGAGAACCATGTATATCAACTATGCAATGGAACATTTTAGATATCTTAACACATAACCAACTTCTGCAAATGAAAACAGTACACTAAGGATTGCATGGTCAAGCAAGCTAGTGTTTTTGTTGGGACAACACGGTTACTTCAATTCCAGCCCCTGATCCAACAAGGGAGAGGTGAAACCAAAAGTGTTGTTAACCCTTTTCTGGAGCTTTTTTCCCTGTTACTAATCTATCAATTAAATATGAACATAAAAAGCTACTTTAATAACCAAAAGCAATCTAAATAACAAAATAAGATTTAAATCTAAATAGCAGATTTTATTCTAAGAATGCAGCAAAGACACATGAAAGTAAACAAAGGAGGTGCTGGGAACTTGAGATGGGCCCAACACCAAGAGCTACAGCCTCCTAAGAGAAATTAGAGCTGGTGAAAAGCTGGATTCATCTTTATTTCTCAAGAAATAATAGTTACATCAAAACTGTCCACAAGGAAAACTTGACAATGTGCTGAAATGCAGAGCTAAACTACTGCTTAAAAAATTATTAAAATTGAACTACAAACTAGCTAGCTTCTGCCTACAAAGTGACTAAGTACTTGCTAACCAAAATGAGGCCCTAATCCCTCTTATTTATACAAATTGAGGACCCCAACAGTCCTCCTAAAGTTTAGGGACTCGGCTGCCCAAAACTTGCAGTTAACAGCAGTCCTACTTGACTTGCTTGGCTGCCCTTGTGATAATCGATTTGGTGGCCCTTGAACTCCAAGCTGATGGTGGATAATTTGAGGTAAGGGCCCATAAATGAAGGGGATACCTTCCTAAAAATCCTCTCCCTTGTTCTTCCACGAATTTGGTTGCCAAGTGCTCATTAAAACCTTTGATTTTGTCTCAAAATTGACCAAAACACTGCACAAAGCACCCATTAGACTTG
>APFE030923071.1:118482-134468 GCA_000404065.3 Pinus taeda | reverse complement strand
CATAAATATAATCAAAAACATGCAATAAACTAATGAGAATGGTGGATTAAGTCGAATTAGGAGGTTGAATGAGCCCATATAATTATCCATTTTTGGGGCTCATCAGCAGGCACTCGAAGTCCCCCGGGGCTAAGGGTGAGATCTCTGAATAGAGACACTCAATGCACTAAATAGTGCTGCAGACTAGCTAAACAGCCATCTTGCTCTAAGTCGAAATGACTATCACAAATGCTCATAACCAAAATGATCAAAATGAGGGGGCTCCTTTCTCTTTTATAGCCTTTGCCTCTCTTAATCCCAAGGCTCACCTCCTCCTATGTGATTCCCCTCTTGCCACGTGTTCCTTTCCTCCTGCGTAGTTCCTCCATGTGTCTGCGTGGGCTCCATTTCTGCGTCCCCTTTTGGCCCCCCTGGCTCCCCTTTAAGTCAAAACGTTGTGCTACTAGGAAGTGATTTTTATATATTCTAAAAGTGAGTTGTGTCCCCCTTCCTCACTTTTTATTTGCAAAAAAATATAGAAGGCAAAAATCGAACAAAATCGAATATTCCAATTAGCCACGGATAATTAGGAATATTACATTACCAGAGGGAACTTCCAGTTGGCTGCTGGAATCACTGGAAATAGAAACTGCGCAAATGGTAGAGGGAACTGACAGTCTGCTGCTAGGGGCTGCTGGCAAGGGAAAGTGCACTGAGGCTAGGAGGCCGACATGCTGATCATCTCTGTGCAATTTCTGAGGTGATCTTTTTGATGGGCAGTTTTTATCAGGAAATCTAGTGTCCACTCGGAGCTGCTAGTCCCACTAAGATGGGTAGCTATCTTAGAAACAAACAAACTAAAACTACTTTCATTTTCCTTTATGAGAAGTAGATGAGAGGGGAGAAAAGAATACCAACCTCAGTCTTGCGCTTGGTCCCTTGTTTGTTTCCTCTCCCTTTTGATAGATCTTTGCCTCTCCTTCCTTGCTTACCCTGCTTCAAAGAGCACCTGTAAAGTCAAAGAAGCATAACACTATTGAAGTACAGAGATCTACAATCATAAACAATATAGGACCAGATATATATTGACCAAACAAATGCATATATCATCAAACATACAAGAATGTGGAGGAAAACTTGAATAGTTTTATTAATAAAAAGAGTAGAAGAGAGGATTACAACCCATTGATCTGACCCAGCATCATCCTCTCAGCATGAAAGCCCTTCTTCACCTCATGAAAAACTTAGATCACCCAACACTATGATATTCCACCAAGAAACCAACAACACTTCCTTACAAAATTCAAGATTCTAGCCCTTGGATCACGGGGATGAGGGATCCATATATAGATGTTTGCAGGGGGGTGAGTCAGCTTATGGGATTTTTATTAGTGTCCTCTCTTTGATAGTCCTTGGTTCCACTTGGAGATTCATGATCTCTTACTCATCCCTGGGTGAATTCAGAGAGGCAAGTGTCACAAGGGAAGTTTCTGGAAGATTCCATGATCATCCACCTTGAAAACTGTCTCTGTCATTTGTCTATTCTCACCCATCGCACCCTATAGAAGGGATTTCAAGTATGCATCGCACTTTTTGTACTGAGCGGGTGAGATGCATCACATCCTTAGCACTGAGCAGTCTGTATGGTCCAATTTTGACCAGTTTTGAGCAGTTTTCCATGGAGAACTTCTGGGAGATGATGTAATTAGCTGACCTTGTTCCTTTAGGGTATTAAATGACACCTTTAGGGACTCAGAAGCCCTTGGTTTATGGACATATATGATTGGGGTTGTAGTGCCCAAATATGTCTATAACAGTTGCCCCCTAAAGCATGAGGTCAAAAATCTTTTGATGTCGGGTGAAATGCTTTATCATGAGGATCCGAGGTTTTTCGAACTAGAAGGCGACATGTAATAAGATACAATACAATACATTATATTCATAACATTTTCATGATCTAGTTGAGGCGGGCATTCTCATGCTCAGATTTATAAATTCATTTCATGTACATAGGATAGACAACCGTCTGTGTGACAGACCGATGATTCTGATAGAGCCATCATCCTTTGATTCGGATGATCATCTATGCAGTAATGATGTACATTTGATGCCTTTATTTCCCTAAATATATCGCAGCCTGGATGGATGAAACTAGATCCGGGGTCTTGAAACTCATCCAATATTTGTCCAAAGTACAAGTCGATCCATGTGAAAATATGTTCTGGAGTCGAACATGGAACGAAATCGCCTGATTACCAGCCAATGATGTAAGTTGTTAACAGGCACGAGAGGAATCACCGATAATGATGATGATGCTCAAGGTACGACAGTATAATTCACGTGTTGTGAAAGAGGGACTTGGCGTCAAACACCATGCAAAATCTTTCGGTCGAAGGCCATTGATGTAAACCTGTCGCCGGAAGTGAGAAACTTGCCATTGAGGCATGCAAGCTTCAAAGTACTGAAAGGGATTTTCCTAGGTCGACTTCTTCGATAATGAGCTAATGTCGACAAGAAGTGACCCGTCGCAGGAGGGCCTTAATGAATCCCACATCTATGACACGGAGTGGAGCAAATGATTTTGTGGAGGTGAAAACGATTTGATGATACAAGGTTCAGGGTGGCAGTCATGAAAGAATGGAGCTTGAATGTATTGCAGCGGATGAGACACAAGATGGGTTGGTGAATTCTCTGAGCGAATTCTCTTGAACATATTGGCGACACTGAAATGGATTGGTAGCATTAAGCCAAAATATGGATGGTATGAAGGAAAATGGTAATATGATCGGTGAACAGAATAACCCAACCCGACTCAGACATGGAGTGAAAGTGTCATGTTCAAGAGCGACTTGCTACCAATAAAGTTTCTTCAAGTTTTCTTCCCAATTTTCCCCAGTCATTGTTGACCAGTACCTCTTTATTTTTATCAAGCTTGAGGAGGATAACCTATGTTTGTTCTATAATTTCCCCTTCGGGCAAACCCGTCGCTATGTTTTAACGAGCCTAGCGACAGTGAAACTCGTTCTTGTCTATATGTACAAGTTTGTCGCTATTGGTTTTAACAAGTTTAATGACAAAGATAACTCGGTCCTTTTTAAATTTTAAAGACTCTGAAAAGGGACGTAAAGGAAACTCCAATAATCTTTTTTCGTCATATAATCACTTAAGTCCAAAAAAGTATAAAATAATATGAAAGGGATGAATTTTCGATAATTTTAACGATCCAAACAAGAAAAGCACTCGATCTTTTTGTGTAATAATCCCTGAGGTCCAAAAAGATTAAAATCTAGAGGAGGGATAGCACTTCCGATAGCTTTAACGAGCTGGAGAGGCCAATTGCTCGGCAATATTTTCATATTTTACAAGTCATATGAAAAGAGCTTAGAGACTTGTTTTTTGAGGAACGAGTGATATTTTTGGGTAGCAGCTAATTCCAGGTAAGGTTTGGAATTTTCCAATCACGGCAGTGTCACAAGGATGGCTAACAGAATCACTCGTTGCAACTGTTCCTCAAAAGGGTAAACAATCAAATGGAGGCATATGATTGGCTAAAACAGAGTGGAGGTGATGATGAGAACACGACCAAGGCTCAAAAAGCTGATGATAATGCATTCACAATGGTTATTTACCGAAGATTGGTTCATTTTTTAATGAGCTTAAACTCTGGGGGGAACATTTGCTCATTTCTTAGGTTTAATTTTTAACGAGCTTGAACTTCACCTAAAAACTACTTGTGCCAGTCGTATAATAAGGACATCCCATCGATAGATTCCATTTTTATGGAGCTTGCACCTTTCGATGCTTTGCTCTATATCCTTCCATTATGCAAGCCAGGAATGACCAATCGTATGAGTTTAAAGGGTTCAGAATCTACAAACTAAGAAAATAAATGGTTTCGCTTCACTTGCACGCAAAAAGGTTTGCATGCCCCCAGGTATAGTAAAAAGTTTCCAGGCTACCATATAGAAGTTCTCACATTTGCAAGATAGTCCCCATCCACATAGCAGATAGAAACACTTCCTCGGCTTAGTCCATTTGGACAAAGGTGATTCTAGCTCCAATCACCTAACCTTGACGAGGGAATCTTATTCCGGTCCAATCCCATTTTCCTACATGGACGGGTGTCGAACCAGTCATATATCCTTCAGGGAAACCTACCTTATACCCAGAGTTTTCTTGCTGAAGCAGGCCAGGGTGCATGCCCCCTGGGTTTCAGTCATTACCCCTGAATTACTCACGTTCTTCAGGTGGACGTACTGGAGATTGATGAGATATTCCTTGCGTGAAAATACCATTTAGGGATGGAATTTGACTATTAGATATGTGTGAGCGGGGGAACAAAAGTTGGTCTACGAGATGGACCACTCTGCCTTCATATGGAAAACACATTACTTGAAAGAGTGAGGAGACAATGGCTCCCATGCTATAAATATAGTCGCGCCCGAGGAGCAGATTATAATCTAAATGTCCTTGGACTACCATTACATTCAGATAAATGGTTTTCCTTCTCAAAGTTATAGGCACATTTAGAAGGATCCCTAACAGTCGACTGGTTCCTTTATCGAAGCCTGTCAGATTTCTGATCTCAGGCAGAAGCGATGGCGAACCAAGCGCTTTCCAAGCAGTCGAGGAAATGATACTCATTGAAGCCCCTTGATCTATGATAGTACCGACCATGACCATTCTGTAAGCTTGTACAATTATTCAGAATGGTACATAAGACAGTAGATGGGGTCTGCCTAGTAAATTCCAATCGAAGGAAACGAATAGGTTGCTTGGAGGTGGGACCGAATAGACCGCCGGATATGACTTTGACAAACTTCCTTCTTGTGGTAAAGGAACGGGTAGATTGCCCCCATGTTCATCGAATTCTGTGTTTACGAAAAGAATTCGAACGGTGTCATTCTCATTCTCTTCGGTGACTGTATCATCTGAAGACGGACCTTCCGGAGACAAGACCGGGTCGACTGCCACCTCAATATTTTGACATTAATCTGGTGTTGGCCCAGAGGGTTTATCTTCAACGATAGATGCTTTGACCGACCATAAAAGTGTGTCAGTTAGATTTTCAACTAGCAATGGACTCGGCAAGAGTTTCTTGTACCCAGGAGGAGGCCATATCGGTGAAGCAGGACGGTTATCCAAGACTCTTTTAGCTTCGTCCAAGAAGGGACAACGGTGGACGGCATGATTGCCTTCACACAGTTTACAAGGGAATTTACATTTTCCTTTATATCCATAGACTTCGTTTTCGCTAGTTGATGGTGTACTCTCAACATGATCATTAGAGGTTGACGACACCGGATTGTGCAAACAAGGAGACCAGTCCCTTAAGATCCGAGGGATGCAAGGACAATCTCGATGATAGTGGTCTCCTTTGCAAATGACACATGGAGATTTAGGTTTTGACTATGCAGTGTGTGGATTTTTTCTAGATGATGCACGGTTGCGCTTTTGCTTTTAGCTACTTCTTCTTCTTCTCCTTCTCCTTCCCTTTCTTCTTCTTCTTAGTTACTTGGTTTTTAGCTTTACCAAATTCACCAAGCAAAGAGGAAGGAGGGGAGGGAGAAACAAGTGAAGCAGAAGGTTGGGGGGTAACTCTAGTATCATCTAGTTTCTGACTTGATTGCTCAAGAATCGTGGTGGTTTGAACGGCAAAGGTCGAGAAGAGCCATATTGGCAAGCCAATTGTCAATCCTGGGAGGGACAATGTGGCCATATGAGGTGCACCAACATCTCCCCAAGAGGATAAAGGACTAGGATTTCCCTCAAGGGGAAATCCTTGGTTGGTGGACTCCATTTTTCTCAACCTAAGACCAATGAGGGAACAATGATGTTATTCCGATTAAAATAAATTTTAGACGCTTTGACACAACTTGATTTTTCAATTTTTAAGAGTCGAGAAAAAGCTAAAGATGACTCTAGTCGCTTTCGATTTTTAATGAGCTTGAAGTGAAAAGTGCTCAGATGGACCTTTTCCTTTAAGGAGTCTGAAAAGTAACGAAAGATATTACTCTATGAATCTAGACATAGGGTTTACCAAACCAATCACAAAACTGCAGAATACGTTTTACGGTATGGCAGTCAATCTTCCCGAATGTTGTGTTCAATGCATTGCGATCGATAGGGCGGCAGAAATGGCTTCCTAAGGATAAGGGATATAGCCTATTGTGATCTCCCAATATATACTCAACGGTACATGGGAGCACAAGTCGGTACTTGCACTTGTCGTCTCAAAGAGGAGGAATCACCCAACCTACAATGAAAGCGATAGTTCCCAGGGTTTACGACGCCGAAATACGTCTCTAGCCTAGACTTCTAAATGTTGTGTGTTAGGTTCCAAAGCATTTTTATGTTCATTGAATTTATTTTGCAGTTGATCTTTATTAAGAAATTTTCCTTTCAGGTTCACCGCGTGATGTAGATATACAATTCCTAAAATGCGATCTAAGATGATAAACAATCGTTTATTCTTCTTTTTGCAATGAAAATCCTAGCTACTAAGGAAAGAGAAATGAGATCCTTTCAACATAGAGCAAAGAGCACACACTAGATGCACTGTCCTAAATCAAAATCAAAAAGTAGTCTAAATGCAAATGCACATGCATGTATTTGTTTTCAGCCTTCTTAATATGTGAATGACAAAAAGAATGCTAAGTACAAATATGAATTATCTTTTCAAAGCGATAGTACTAACAATTTTCTCTTCAAAAATGAAAGGAAGATAATGATGACACTTTGTGATTTTCAATTGAAAACTACTTTCAACACTTGAAAAACTACTAATTCAAATCAAATACAAGAGTAACAATGTAATCGACCATCAAGAACAATAGGATTCATTTCTTTGACTGAAAAAAACACTTGCGACACTTCCAAATCAAAAGACGGTAGTTTGATTAAGCTACTTCTTTGTAAAAGAGAACTGTAAATGACACACAATACATAAAAACATTCACAATTATTTGTACAATAGAGGCCAAATCATGCAAAGGAAGGGGGTTTCCACAATGGTATACTGATCATAGACAACAAAACTCCTGAATAAAGCTGAAGAGAGTGAAGAAAAGCCAAAGTCTGGAGGCAAAATTATCCTTTTTTGATCATCGCACCTCTTACATAGGGAAATAGGGATGCATCTCACCTATTGTGCACAGGAGGTGCGATGCATCCAGATTTCCTAGAAGAAAGGGTGTGATGGTACAGTGACGAGACTTTAACTTGGTTCTTGGTCATAGTTTGCAGCTTAGTTTAGGGATTTAAGCCGAGCTAATGATAGTCAGTAAGCACAAATCACAGGGGCTGATCTAATGAGATTACTTGAGCCACCATGAGGGCAATTATGATGTTTTCAAATCGATTGTTCAATTTATAAACGAAACCCGGAGATAGACTGAAGCAGCATTGATCTAATTTGCACTTGCATAGAAAATGTAGTTCGAAGGCTAGTTGGCTTGACTTCAGGCTCCATCTGTAGTTTATAAAGTAAGAAAATATAGACAAGCAAACAAGCTATTCATTCCCTAGTGGAGTCGCCATTTTGTTATTGGGAAATATAGTGTCCACTCGGAGCTGCTAGTCCCACTAAGACGGGTAGCTATCTTAGAAACAAACAAACTAAAACTACTTTCGTTTTCCTTTATGAGAAGTAGATGAGAGGGGAGCAAAGAATACCAACCTCAGTCTTGCGCTTGGTCCCTTGCTTGTTTCCTCTCCCTTCTGACAGATCTTTGCCGCTCCTTCCTTGCTTATGCCGCTTCAAAGAGCACCTATAAAGTCAAAGCAGCATAACACTATCGAAGTACAGAGATCTACAATCATAAACAATATAGGACCAAATATATATTGACCACCGATCATATTACCATTGGTCCATCGTACCATCCATCTTTGGGGTTACTTCATCCATTTTCAGTGTCGCGATATTTTCAAGGAAGTTGCTCAGAGAATTCACCAACCCATCTTGTGTCTCATCCGCTGCAATACATTCATGCTCCATTCTTTCATGACCGCCACCCTAAACCTTGTATCATCAGATCGTTTTCACCTCCACAAAATCATTTGCTCCATTCCGTGTCGTAGATATGGGATTCATTAAGGCCCTCCTAAGACGGGTCACTTCTTGTCGACATCAACTCATTATCCAAGAAGTCGACTTAGGAACAACCCTTTCAGTACTTTGAAGCTTGCATGCCTCAATGGCAAGCTTCTCACTTCCGGCGACAGGTTTTCATCAATGGCCTTCGACCAAAAGATTTTGCGTGGTGTTTGACGCTAAGTCCCTCTTTCACACCATGTGAATTGTACTGTCGTACCTTGAGGGTCATAATCATTATCGGTGATTCGTCTCATGCCTGTTAACAACTTACATCATTGGTTGGTAATCAGGCGATGTCTTTCCATGTTCGACTCCAGAAAATCCTTTCACATGGATTGACTTGTACTTCAGGCGAAGATTGGACGAGTTTGAAGACCCCGGATCTAGTTTCATCCATTCGGGCTATGATATATTTAGGAAAATAAAGGTTTCAAATGTACATCGTTGCTACACAGATAATCATCCGAATCAAAGGATAATGGCTCTATCAAAATCATTAGTCTACCACATAGACGATTGTTTGTCCTATGTACATGAAAATGAATTTATAATGCTGAACATGGGAATGCTCGCCTCAGCTAGATCATGAAAATATTATTAAGATAATGTATTGTATTGTATCTTATTATAGGCCACCTTCCAGTTCGAAAAGCCTCGGATCCTCGTGATAAAGCATTTCACTCGACATCAAAATATTTTCGACGTCATGCTTTAGGGGGCAACTGTTATAGACATATTTGGGCACTGCAACCCCAGTAATATATGTCCATAAACCAAGGGCTTCTGGATCCCTAAAAGTTTTGTTTCATGCCCTAAAGGAACAAGGTCAGCTGATTACATCATCTCCCAAAAGTTCTCCATGGAAAACTGCTCAGAACTGGTCAAAACTAGACCATACAGACTGCTCAGTGCTAAGGGTGCGATGCATCTCACCTGATCAGTGCAAAAACTGTGATGCATACTGGAAAGCCCTTATGTAGGGTGCGATGGGCGAGAGTAGACAAATGGCAGAGACAGTTTGCAAGGTGGATGATCATGGAATCTTCCAGAAACTTCTCCTGTGACAATTGCCTCTCTGAATTCGCCCAGGGATGAGTAAGAGATCATGAATCTCCAAGTGTAACCAAGAACTATCAGAGAGAGGACACTAATCAAAATCCCAAAAGCTGACTCACCCCCCTGCAAACATCTATATATGGATCCCCCATCCCAGAGATCCAGAGGCTGGAATCTAGAATTTTGTAAGGAAGTGATGTTGGTTTCTTGGTGGAATATCATGGTGTTGGTTGATCTAAGCTTTTCATGAGGTGAAGAAGGGCTTTCATGCTAGGAGGGCGACACTGGGTCAGATCAATGGGTTTTAATCGTCTCTTCTACTCTTTCTATTAATAAAACTATTCAAGTTTTCCTCCACATTCTTGTATGTTTGACGATATATGCATTTGCGTGGTCAATATATATCTAGTCCTATATTGTTTATGATTGCAGATCTTTGTACTTCGATAGTGTTATGCCGCTTTGACTTTACAGGTGCTCTTTGAAGCAGGGTAAGCAAAGAAGGAGCAACAAAGATCTGTCAAAAAGGAGAGGACTCAAGCAAAGGACCAAGTGCAAGACTGAGGTTGGTATTCTTTTCTCCCCTCTCATCTACTTCTCATAAAGGAAAATGAAAGTAGTTTTAGTTTGTTTGTTTCTAAGATAGGTACCCATCTTAGTGGGACTAGCAGCTCCGAGTGGACACTAAATGGTGACTCCGTTGGGGAGCGAATAACTTGTTTGCTTATCTATATTTGTTTTCATTATAAACTACAGATGGAGCCTGAAGTTAAGCCAGCTAGCCTTCGAACTGCATTTGCTATGCAAGTGCAAAGTAGATCAATGCTGCTTTAGTCTATCTCTGGGTTTTGTTTATAAACTGAACAATTGATTTGCAAACATCCTAATTGCCCTCGTGGTGGCTCAAGTAACCTCATTAGATCAGCCCCTGTGATTTATGTTTACTGACTATCATTAGCTCGGCCTAAATCCCTGAACTGAGCTGCAAACTGTGACCAAAAACCAAGTTACAGTCTCGTCACTGTACCATCGCGCCCTTTCTTCTAGGAAATCTTGATGCATCACACCTCCCGTGTGTAGTAGGTGAGATGCATCCCCGTTTCCCTGTGTAACAGGTGTGATGATCAGAAAAGGCTAATTTTGCCTCCAGAATTTGGTTTTTCTTCACCCTCTTCAGCTTTATTCAGGAGTTTTGTTGTCTGTGATCAATATACCACTGTGGAAACCCCCTTCCTTTGCATGATTTGGCCTCTATTGTACAAAGAATTTTGAATGTTTTTAATGTATTGTGCGCCATTTACAGTTCTCTTTTACAAAGAAGTAAACTGTCGTCTTTTCATTTGAAAGTGTCACAAGTGTCGTTTTCAGTCAAAGAAAAGAATCCTATTGTTCTTGACGTTCGATTACACTGTTACTCTTGTATTTGATTTGAATTAGTAGTTTTTGAAGTGGCGAAAGCAGTTTTCAATTCAAAATCACAAAGTGCTATCATTGTCTTCCTTTCGTTTTTGAAGAGAAAATTGTTAGTGCTGTCACTTTGAAAAGATAATTCATATTTGTGCTTAGCATTCTTTTTGTCATTCACACATTAAGAAGGCTGAAAACAAATACATGCATGTGCATTTGCATTTAGACTTCTTGTTGATTTTTATTTAGGACAATGCATCTAGTGTGTGCTCTCTGCTTTATGTTGAAAGAATCTTATTTCTCTCTCCTTAGTAGCTAGGATTTTCATTGCGAAAAGAAGATTAAACGATTGTTTATCATCTTAGATTTCATTTTAGGAATTGTATATCTACATCACGCGGTGAACCTGAAAGGAAAACTTCTTAAGAAAGATCAACTATAAAATAAATTCAGTGAACATAAAAATGCTTTGGAACCTAATGCACAACATTTAGAAGTCTAGGCTAGAGATGTATTTTGGCGTCGTAAAGCCTGGTAACTATCGCTTTCATTGTAGGTTGGGTGATTCCTCCTGTTTGAGACGACAAGTGCTAGTACGGACTTGTGCTCCCACGTACCATTGAGTATATATTGGGAGACCACAATAGGCTATATCCTTTATCCTTAGGAAGCCGTGTCTGCCGCCCTATCGACCGTAACGCACTGAACACAGCATTCAGGAAGATTGACTACCATACCATAAAAAGTATTCTGCAGTTTTGCGATTGTTTTGGTAATCCCTCTATCTAGATTTCTAGAGTAGTCTCTTTCATTCCTTTTCAGAATCCTTAAAAGAAAATGTCGATCTGAGCACTTGTCACTTCAAGCTCATTAAAATCCGAAAGCGACTAGAGTCATATTTAGCTTTTTCTCGACTCTTAAAAATTGAAAAAGCAAGTTGTGTCAAAGCGTCTAAAATTTATTTTAATCCGAATAACATCATTGTTCCCTCGTTGGTCTTACGTTGAGAAAAATGGAGTCCACCAACCAAGGATTTCCCCTTGGGGAAAATCCTAGTCCTTTCTCCTCTTGGGGAGATGTTGGTGCACCTCATATGGCCACATTGTCCCTCCCAGGATTGACAATTGGATTTCCAATATGGCTCTTCTCGACCTCTGTCATTCAAACCACCGTGATTCCTGAGCAATCAAGTCAGCAACTAGATGATACTAGAGTTATCCCCTAACCTTCTACTTCACTTGTTTCTACCTCCCCTCCTTCCTCTTCTCTTGGTGAAGCCGGTAAAGCTAAAAACCAAGTAACTAAGAAGAAGAATAAAGGGAAGGAGAAGGAGAAGAAGAAGAAGGAGCCAAAAGCAAAAAGGGACAAACATGCATCATCTAGTGAAAATCCACACACTGCACCGTCAAAGCCTAAATCTCCATGTGTCATTTGCAAAGGAGACCACTATCATTGAGATTGTCCTTGCATCCCTCGGATCTTAAGGGATTGGTCTCCTCGTTTTCATAATCCGGTGTTGTCAACCTCTGATGATCATGTTGAGAGTACACCATCAACTAGTGAAAACGAAGCCTCTGGATAGAAAGGAAAATGTAAATTTCCTTGCAAACTGTGTGAAGGCAATCATGTCGTCCATTGTTGTCCCTTCCTGGACGAAGCTAAAAGAGTTTTGGATAACTGTATTTCTTCACCGCTACGGCTTCCTCCTGGGTACAAGAAACTCTGGGGTTGCAGTGCCCAAATATGTCGATAACAGTAGTGGAAGGCCTTCTCATGAACACTACGTAATTTCTGAGATGAATAGTCTGATGACTGTCAGGATGACTGACTAGGAAAACTGTGCAATTTTTTGAGCAAGATAGGGACAGGAACTTGGTGTCAGTCTGGCCTATCTACGCAATTTCCTCAGTCAACTGAATGAGTAAGGTCAGTGACCTCTCAAAAAATTTTGAGGGGAGTCAATCCCGAGGTGACTACTAGGGCCAACTGTCTGGGCGGCATGCATGAGAGTTGATTGAATTTCTTGTGGGTAGCGCAAATTGAAAAGACTAGCTTGGACCTTCTGCGCTATTCTGGTTAACAATCAATCGAGTCGATGACAAGGTGATGGTCCGGCTATTAGAGGGGAGTCTGGTCATTAGAACTTCAGCAAAAATGACTAAGTGTGTGAACAATCGAGAGATACATAGTTGATCATACAAACACACATTCACACGACTTGACGACGAAATGACCCAAACCATCCAGACACACATGTTCAACACGACTGATCGATGGTGTAAGTGACAAGCACGACACTTGTGATTTACCATTCATTAATTGAGACGACGTTTGCTCGAAAATGAATGTGATTCTGTGTGTGAGTGTGACAAATGCTTTCATAGCGAACGCAACAAGCACATGCGAAGCAAAGACTTTGAGCATAACCAAAACATGGTTGCAACCATGACTTAGACACCCAGATGCAAAAACTTGAATGAAATGAGCAAGCAAGGCAGATGCAAAGACTCAGACGATATCACAGTGTGTGCAGTCATCAAGTGAAACTCTCAAGGGAGGCTCCAAAATTGGTGCAAGCCAAAATTTTGGAGGGTGGTTGTAGCTGCTACAACAGATTGATTAAATATCTCATTGTTAGACCTCTGCACTCAATTTTCAATGGCACCATTAATTTATTTACAAGTACAAATTTGTATAGACTTATACTATCAATATGGTCGATATCCATCATGTCACTTGCAGGAATTGATTATAGGTGGCTACTATTCCATTCCTTCCTCCAAACCACTTATAATAACCCCAATTGACTTTCTTATATATATATATATATAACATTGAAGTCTATTTAAAGGAGACTATTCATGGAATTCAATTGTTGACCTAATAATTGATTGATGAAATATCATAGTGTTAGATCTTTGCATTCAATTTTTGTTGGCAACATTTAATATTTTTTACAAGTACAAAGTTGTATATACTTATATTATCAATATTGTCAATATTTATCATGTCACTTTAGAAATTGATTAGGGGTGGTGAGTATTATATTCCTTCCTCCCAACTACTTAGGATAACTCCAATTGAATTTCTTAAAATATTAATTTAAATTAGATATTTTAAAAATATTATTTAAGATAAAATTAATTAATTTTGTTAATTTTTAAATTTTTTTAGAGGGTTTTCGGCAGAAATCATATCATAATTTCTTTGTTGACTCGTTTCGAACCAACAAGTATGGTTCATCATCACGACAAGTTGAAGAACCAAATCATAGCTGCAGTATAAATAGAGAGGTTATCTAATGACTACAATTGACTAGGAATGACTATAAATGGCTATAATTGACCAGGAAACAACTACATTAGACTGGGTAATCGGAGAGGACCAAGAGATAAGGAAATGGACCAAAATTAAGTTAATTCCATAATTAATTAATTAGTTTTAGTTTTAATTATTTTGCGATGACTTGCATTCAACTATGAAACAATAATAAATGAGAATAATCAAATTAGTTAGTTATTTTTTCAACCTAAATTCCTAGTTTAATAAAAAAAATTTATTTTAAAGGACCTATAATTAGTTAATTAAATAAACAATTAGTTAGTTTTAGTTATTTAGTGATGAAATGCAATTTATTTCATTTAACCAAGAATTAACTAATGGACTTTTTATTTTAATCTATAAAACCTTCTATTGTTATTATTATATGAAATAATAGGAAGAAAACATAAAAGAATAATAATTAAATAACCTAATTATTCATTTGGTTATGCAACTTAATTCTAAGTTTAATAACATACTATAACTAAAATGGAAATGTAGTAATTTCAAGGAAAAATAAAACAATTTTCAATAAGCTAGTTAATTTGATTTATAATAACAATTTATTTATATTTTACCCTTCTGTGACTTAATTTCATGTTTAATAACAAATATAACCATAATAAATTTTTATTAAACTGTAGGTAAAAGACAATGGAAAAATATAACCAATTTCCAATTAGTTAGTTAATTCGAATTTATAATATAACTTTATTTATATTTTTTTACTCTAGGTATAACGGGATTAGTAGGCTTACCTTATTATAATTATTTAAAGTATGTTTAAGTATAAGGGATTTTTTATTTTTATTTATTATATTTATTTTAAGTTGGTGAGATTTGTCGCTCTATTAATGAGAGGATTCAGGAGCACTCAGCCGACATAAGACATAGGAGTGTCATAGGAGGACCGGTCTTTGGTTGAACAGGCGGAAAAGACTAAGCCACCAGAAATTTAGGGAAGCCATAAAATTTGAAAAAAACCGAGCAATCTTAATAAAAAAGATGGGTGGAAAATTACGAGTTGTTAAATTTGTACCCCTTCCTCCTAGCACTTCGTAGTTTCGCCCTTCCCCCCTCATCCTCTGATTAACTTTTCCTTCTTTCTCTTTCCTCTCTTTGTTTTTATTATTGATTCACTTTAATCTAAAAAACGGTGATACCTAAACATACTTTAAATAATTATAATAAGGTAAGCCTACTAATCCCGTTATACCTAGAGTAAAAAAATATAAATAAAGTGATAATATAAATTCGAATTAACTAACTAATTGAAAACTGGTCATATTTTTCCATTGTCTTTTACCTATAGTTTAATAGAAATTGCTTCATGGTTATATTTGTTATTAAACTTGGAATTAAGTCACAGAAGAGTAAAATATAAATAAATTGTTATTATAAATCAAATTAACTAACTTATTGAAAATTGTTATATTTTCCCTTGAAATTACTACATTTCCATTTTAGTTATAATTTGTTATTAAACTTAGAATTAAGTAGCATAATCAAATGAATAATTAGATTATTCAATTATTATTCTTTTATTATTTCTTCCTATTATTTCTTATAATAATAGTAATAGAAGTTTTTATAGATTTAAATAAAAAATCCATTAGTTAATTTTGGGTTAAATGCAAGAAATTGCATTTAATCACTAAATAACTAAATCTAACTATTTTATTTAATTAACTAATTATAGGTCCTTTAAATCTATTTATTTATTTTTATATTAAACTAGGAATTGAGGTTGAAAAACTAACTAACTAATTTTATTATTATCATTTATTATTGTTTCTTAGTTGAATGCAAGCCCTTACAAAATAATTAAAACTAATTAATTAATTATGGAATTAACTTAATTTTGGTCCCTTTCCTTATATCTTGGTCCTGTCGGATTACCAGTCTAATGTAGCCATTCCTGGTCGGTCAATTATAGCCATTAGATAACTTCCTCTCTCTATTTATACCACAACTATGATATGGTTCTTCAACTTGTCCTGATGATGAACCACACTGGTTGGTTCGAAGAGAAACGAATTATGATGTGATTTCTGTCAAAAACCCTCTCAAAAATATTGATATGGATCACAGAAGCCTAAATTCAACAATTTTTAAATTATTATAA
>APFE030923071.1:28207-80383 GCA_000404065.3 Pinus taeda | reverse complement strand
TATAGCTGTGCATGAGATTTGCACAATCATTGATTGAGATTGCCAATGAGGATTGCACAGTACAAGCCAAGGGGATTCAAACTTGGATCTCATCTATTCTCAAATTGGATTGTGTAGTAGAGGCAGGCAAACAGTGGAGGAGATTTGAACCCGTGACTTGTTCAAATCTGAGCTAGTTTGTGTGTAGCATGTGGAGATAGTACTGAGTACTTGTGAGGAGTATTGTACTATGTATTATTACATGTTATCTATCATTATAATATACAGATATTTGGGGTTGTCAGTTGCATGCTTTCCCCATTACATACTGTGTTGATATGTGTGATCGATGTTTCAATGTGCGCATGCGATTTTTTTTTAATTCCACAAATTGATGATAAATGGTAGAGGAGGTTATGTATTATGCATGCATTCCACAAATAGTGTATAATCAGGATAATATCTGTGAATAAGTGTTATATTATTCAAATTTCTACAGCAATGGCTCTCAAACAATGATAGAAATCCATGAAACTAGTTTGTTGTTGCCAATTTTGGTTCATTGAAGATGATGTTTCTTGTTTGTTCGTACTGCTGACATGGAAACTGACTAGGCAGGGTTAACTTCGGTCAACGGTCCAACCAAGTTATGACAAGTGTCAAGTTATTATTGGTTTGCAGGTTTGGTATGTGGCGTGGTTTCATAGGTTGAAGGTGGTCCAATGAGGATGGGACAAGTGGCAAGCCTGGAGGCTGCCACATGTCCCACACCGAAGGACCGGGCTTGGCGCAATGAAATTTTGTTTTATGGAGGTGTCGAGGTTCGACCCCGCAACCTCCTCTCCACAAACTTCGTGCCATACCACTACCCCATCGCATGTCACTTAACATGTATAGTGAACCACAAATATTTAAAGTTTAATGGTGTGAGGGTTGGTGGTTAGGAGGGCTGACCCTCCATGTGAACACACCATAACATGTAGCGGTCATGGTCTGTACCAAGGGGACTCCAACAAACTCAAACCGTTAACATTTAACATTTGGCATGTGACACCGCTGCGGAAGCCACCAAGTTAGGGAACCGTTAGTGGAAATTGTGCCATGAGTCACGACATGTGACACCTCCTCCTAAACTAGCAGCAGATACGGAAAACGATCAGCCACAAAACCACGCTTAGTGCGTTAATCCTCGAAGTAACCGTGCTTATATTTAATTAATCCTCCAGTTAACTGCAATTTAACTTGGCGGGAATTCTAGCAGACTTCCAAAATCAACACCAACTCCAAAAATAGTGGCCTTAACTAGAGTTCTTCTAGATTTGGAGGTTTTCTAGGGAAAGGTAGTTTGAGTCATAACTGGAGCATTTTTCGACCAAATTGAGCTCAGGAAAAGGTGTTCCTAGCTAATTTCAACATTCTAAACACATTGGAATAAGTATCAGGAATAATAGAGCTTTATAAACAACATATTTTTCCATATTGAGCTAATACAGAGGCCCAAGCCATGGAAGCTGGACCAAGGAGATGTAGCCCAGGAGGGGTGAACTCCTTCATCAAAACATTACGTTAAGTGTTAAATTGATGGTTTGTTGTACTTTTTATTTCTATTTTTCAACATTGTTCGTTTATGCAATTTTGTTCATGTATTTCACTTAAAACTTGATAAAAATTTACCTGTTTACAATCACAAACACCATAAGAGAACCATGCACAGGAAGTAATGGACAATCATTTGTTTACAAATTTGTAATTGAAATTAGCACAACAAAACTAACATTCAATAACAGATCAAGTTGGTATCAGAGCAAAGGTTTATTTGCTTGATTGCCTGAGTTTTGTGCAAGTAGGGTTTTAGTGGTTACAAAATTGTGATGCTTACAAGGTTAAAGCTACAGAGAGAAGAAGGGAAACTGTTGGTTGCAACTCCTAAGGTAATGCCCAGAAGAAGGAGAGCCACAAGCCCACAATTTCCACCCAAAGTTCCAATTCCAGTTGCACTTGAAACACCTCAAGTTTTGCCTTCAATTGAGATTGAATAGGTACAAGTAGTACCAGAAACTGAGCCTGAATCCATAGCCATCATGTCTGGAGAAAAAGAGACTGAAGGTCTTTCTTCAGAAGAGGAAGCATTCAAGAAAGCTTTCTATACTTTAAATGAGATGGTTAAAGTCCTCTATGAAGAAAGGAATTCTAGGATGGTTGGAGATATTTCTAAGCCTCCACATGGAGAAGGAAGCTCGGGAGAAAAAGAAAAGATGATAATAAGGATTCCAAGGGTAATGGAGGAAAGCCTTATCCATCACCACCATATTCATAATCTTCGTCATAATCTTCATCCTCCTCAACATCTCAAACAACAACATCTTTCACTTCCACTACCAAAACTGCTCATACTCATTCCCAAACCCCAAAAGGAAAAACTCCCTTACTCAAATTGGACATTAAGTTTGAAATTCCCATGTACAATGGTGAAGTGAATGCAGAAGAGTTAGACAATTGGATTTGACAATTGGAGGTATACTGCAGAATTCAGAACCTTCAAGAAGATGACATAAAGATCTAGTTGGCTTCATTGAGGCTAGAAGGAGCAACATTAGTCTGGTGGGAAGCAAAGACTCAAGAGGAAATGCAAATTCATGGTAAGATATCCATTTCTTGGGTTGAATTTGTTTATGCAATTCAAATACATTTTTACCCTTTAGCCTATATGCAAAAAGCTATTATGAGTTGGCAGAATTTTAGGCAGCTTAAAGGAAAAACAGTCTAAGACTATACCCAGGAGTTTAGAAAGAAGGCTTTGTTGTTAGGTGTAAATTTAAATTCCCAAGATACATTGTTGAAATATATTGGGGGTTTACATTCCTATTTGAAACATATTATCCTTATGTTCAATCCTGTAACACCCTCCTCCCACATCTACCCAAGCAATCAGCCAGCCGAGGTAAACATGCGATGAGAGGCCACTATGATAAGATTCAACATCCTTGGCAACTTTAAGGAAATGGAATCAATGAAACATCACATAGTCATCCAACATCATCCACATAACCTTCAGAAGACAAGTCAACCACTCAGACTGCTTGTCCTTGGGTCCTACTGCTATTTGAGAAAACTTAGGGCAGGGTAACACTCCCTAGACACTGCCCAGGCGAGTTAGTTTCAGGAATAACACTCCCCAGACACTGGAAAGGTGCTTTATAATGCTCCCCATACACTACCTAGGCGAGTTAGTCTTAGAACTAATGTTAGCATTCTGATATTTGAGCTACCTTTTTTGGACTAGAGCCCGGGACACTGCCGAGAATGGAATGGTTAGTTAGAATTGCTAAGAATACAAAGAAACAAGGATGCAAAAGCAATAAGATGAACATGATCATAACCAAAACCCTACTATCCATGACAAGAATTTTGTCAAACATATCATCAACATGTAACCTACAAGTGTAAATAATATAATTAAGAGTAGGGATCACATACTTATCTAAGAATCACTATGAACCATTATTTCCTCATGTCTTTTGCTTCCTTATCACTTATTAGGTCATAAATACAATATCCATTCAAACACAAGTAAAAACATGCTGAGAGCCAAACATAGTTGCTGCTATAAAATGTATATATAACCAGCATAATAGGAACAAAAATACAATGGACATATCAACCATCAAAATCTGTATATATATTAGTACATTTACACATGAAAATCAAGGGAATGAATTTCTCATTAATAAATGCAATGAACCAACCGATGATGGGACTACCACATTCCACCCGACCATAGATTGGTTGAGCCAAGTCTCTCTTCAACCAATCACCCCTGTGCCATATTCCAAGCATGAATGTGGGATCTCATAGAACACATCAATCAAAACTCATCCAGGGCTTCTAGAGGCCATCCACTTCAACCCATCAAACATTGATTCCACCTCATGGTTAGACATCACCAAAACCATCATCAAATTGGTCTCCATCCAAGCCTTCCAGGGCTTCCAGAGTGTTTCTCCAACCAAGGCTTCCAAAACTAGTAACTCAACCCACAACTTATACAGGGCTTCCAAAGCATTTGTCCAACCAAGGCTTCCAGAAATAGTATCTCAACCCACAAATTATACAGGGCTTCCAGAGTGTTTTTCCAACCAAGGCTTCCAAGACTAGTAACTCAACCCACCAAGGGCTTCCAGATCGTTTGTCCAATCAGGGCTTCCATGACTAGTTACTCAACCCAAGCTGTTATAGGGCTTCTAGAGCATTTATCCAACCAGGGCTTCCAGGACTAGTAACTCAACCCAAGATGTTACAGGGCTTCCAGAGCGTTTGTTCAACCGGGGCTTCCAAGACTAATAACTCAACCCAAGCTAAGGAAACATGAGAACCAACCAAAACAAAGCAATGAAAGTAAACCCACAATCACCATGGCTATCCAGGAAATGGAAAGGCTAGGAAATCCACACTAAATCTCGGCCATCCTCTATGCTAATGACATATCATAACCAAGAAACCACATGCATGCGCCATGCATGCCAAAACTAGTGAAGAAATCATACATACAACTTGGTGCCTGCAAGAAAATCTGATGTAGCTGCTGATGCCGATGCCCTCTTGCACTTTCCTTCTCTTCCTTTGCCTTCTTTCTCCAAGAATCCAAGTATCCCACACCCTCTAAGAGTGCTCCAAGAAAACTCTAAGTATCCAAGAGTATGAGAGAGAGAATAATGAGAGAGCTCCAAAACTGAACTGATCAAGCCTTCACTGATTAAGCTTACCAACTGATCCTCAGAATCCTTTTAATTAATGAGGCCTCTATTTTCTTCATTTTCCATTATTTTCCTTTAATTTCCTCCTCGCATGCAACTTGTGACCTTTCACCTTCTTTTCTCCTAATTTCCATTATTTTCATAAATAAAATGCCAATTAATGCCTCATGCCTTTCCAAAACCTTAGCCATTTCCTTTGCCAATTTATTTACCCATAAAGAACCAAATGAACACCCCTTAGGATGTCTTTCCCGTGGAATACATGTCCCATCATCCGTGGTATTTATATATTTTACATGGAATTTTCACTAGGGCTATTATAGAACTCTCCCCCTTGGGGGAACACTGTTCTTGTTGTTCAATGACACCTATAACCAACAAGACCATTGAAAAAAAAACATACTACCCATGGAGCTTTATAACACAGCTCGTTGTAGTAATTACAATAAAAGATCTACTCAAAATCAAAACATCATGACAACATGACAACATACCGCATACTTGAGCTTTATAACATAGCTCATCATAGTATTTACAATAACCACATATACATATACACACATGTAAATTTCCTCAACCAACAAATAAAATAATATGATGCTTGCATCTGCAACAAGGGAATCCAGAGGCTCACACCTCCACCCTCAAAGTAATACCAAGATCCACCTCCTTCCTAGGAAATCCAGAATCGTAAAGTCAATGCTGCATCCAATGTCTAGCGCTATAATCCCGCGCCACTAGTCCTCTCAGCGAACTATTACTAGCTCATCGTTACAAGGTGCACCCCATTGTGCATTTGATTCCATCTGGCAATGCTAATGACCGAAACAAATCCATCTGTGACCTTCACTTCTCTGCTACACAGTCCCTCGGGAATCTGTTCACTCCTTCCATGCAGTCACTCACCTTCTAAGTTCCACTGGCACCCCCATCCTAGGCAGTTCATCCCTTGGTAAGGCTTCCTCAAATCAAAAGATACAAAAACCAAGGCATATACCTGCCTCAACACATCATACCGATCATAGTGTGCTCATGGAAATCAGTGGACACTATTGGGTACCAGTGTCCCACAATGGCCCTGCTCTTGAAGTGCTTTACCAACATACTGTTTCATGTTTCAATTCCTTTGCTGCTATTGCTAATTCTTGCAGTCGACTTCAACCACCCAAATGGGCATGTTCATGCTTCCTGTACCAAGAACTTAACTTTCATTAGATTCAAAATAAATTGAAATAAATTCACATCATACCTCATTGGTAGCTCATCAATAAGGTACATTTGCAATCATGTTCGCTTCCTGTCACAACAAGTCAAACTAGCATATTTGACCAAATCAACATATATAAAGATATCTCATTAGGTTATCGCAAACACAACCATCATCGATCAAAATCATAAATCACATGTAACCATCATAAACCAAAACCATAGATCACATATAATCATCATATACCATAGTCATAAATCACATGCATAATAAAATTGAAATAAAATGATGATACGTATCCTTTCCTCAATCCTTAGCTTCTACCTTTGTCTTTATTTCGTACGCACTCCGGATCAGTTGCTACATCTGACAAACACCTAGTGCCTTCTCCTCAACCATGTGCATAGACACATATTGTGCATCACACACATACAACCACATGACATACCACATCATGTGATACATGCATCTACACCTGACATACAACACATACACTTACACCTAGTCTATACAATACAATGCATCCATCTATACCCGATCTGACATACCACCAATTACATGTACCTACACAGTACCACACAACGAGTACACATGTTGCAATACCATGACTACATGATGGACATACATAATACTGCATGCCCTCAACACAACATGTATGACATGCACACAATACCACACGTGCACCAATACCATATGTACAACATGTACAGAGTAACATCTGTACACTGCACCACCTGCACAATGTGTGCACAAAATCACATGTACATGGTGCAACTTACACAACGTGTGCAAAAAATCACATGTACACAAAACCACCTACACAATGTGTACACAACACAACATGTACATAGTACCACACACACGATGTGTACGAGACACCATATGTACATAGCATCACATGCACGACATGTACACAACACCGCAAGCTCACAACACCACTTGTACAACCATGCACACAACACCATATGTACAACTTGCTATGTATACACAACACCACAAGTGCACACATCATATATGCAACATGTACAACATATACAACACCACTTGTACAACCATGCACACAACACCATATGTACAACTTGCTATGTATACATAACACCACAAGTGCACACATCATATATGCAACATGTACAACATATACAACATATACAGCGTATGCATAAAAATAGTACCACACATCCAAAACCACACTGTCCTTACCAAGAAACCATGCTTCTAGTGCCTTATTCATGCTTATCCTAGCATGTCACAGACTAGACTACTTTCACTTTGCTGATGTATCCCTTGGTATAATATGTCCATAACATAGGCATAATATCAACTCATAACCACATGATACTGACCTCGTATATTTTTCGGGACTACTCTTCCCAATTGATTCCTCGTAAGACCAGGAACCTCTTCATGTCGTTCTCCTACATAAGCAATCATTCCTCCAGAAGAAGGATCCCTGACAACCCTGTCAGACAGTAACATAGATACATGGATACATACATACATATATAAACGTTAGCATAAAAAAATCATGATCCTATCAAACAACGACATACATACATACATGTATATATATAAACTTCAACATAATCATGATCATAGCATAATTACTAAATACTAAGATCAAGTTTAAGAGAACTTCCTTTATTCATACACAACATTGAGAACAATCGTTCCCAACATAGCCATGGCATATGACACCTCTGATCCATTTACTTTACCTTTTTTGGTTACATTTCTTATGTCTACACTGCTGCTGTCCATTTACCACAATGGACCCAACCAGTCCAACCACTGTCATAGTCTTACCTTCCGTTGTGCTTACTCATGCACAAAGCTTCATCTGGGTTTTATATCATCTATCGAGTACCACATAACTCTCCTTGAGCTACATTAACTTTCCTCTTTCCCAACCAATTCTCTAGACTCAAAACATAAAAGGAAAGAACGAAAACAACAAGAAGAAGAAAACCATGAAAACCAATAACAAAACGACTCCGCAAACCAACTGGCATAGCTATGCACCAGACACAATCAAACTTGAAAATCAAACAAAACAATCATAAAAGACCAAAATCACAATAACAACAAACTCCATGACTCGATACCCATGGTTACCAGGGAAACTCAACCAGAGCCTTCTTCAAGATTTCATGGAAGTCTCTTGCCATGCAATCTCCTGCATCATACTATCATAAACACATAATTGTGAGTGCATAAATAAAAAAACATTAGCTACCTCATCTTTTTGTGCCAAGTACATTTCTTGGAACTCAACACATCCACGCTATCTCTCAAGGGACTCCAATCCTTTAACAGATCCACCTGTAGCTAAAGACTAGATAATATACCTTTCAAGTACATGTTCATGAATATAGCACCTATCCACATAATGTCAGACAAGGTTAATGTTAAGAAGACTTCTTGTGTGCAAAGCACTCATTCGTTCCAAATTAGGGTTTCCAAACATACCCAAAGGAATTCTTTCCCAATTCCTTTCTTTTACCTTTTTACCTTGTTGCAAGAAAGTCTTACCATGTAATGTCACATCATGCAATTGTTAGTTATATAAACACATCAATTATTACCTTGTCATGCTAATACCAAGCATGTTACCTTGCAACTTCTCACACATGTCAACCACATGTTAAAAATATCAAGACAATCATATTTATTAATTTGAAATGAACCGTTACCAAGACTAACAATCATGTCATAATCCATAGTCAGCTCATAGTCATCAGTCATAATACTACAACTATCACCTGATATACTCAAGTACATATCAACTATCTCAACACAGTTATTTTAGTACAATCATCTTAAAAAAAAATCATTCGAACACATACTTATATTATGAAATTCATCAAACATTCAACTAACTTGAAAACATACCATGTTAAATAAATCAACTAGACACCAAACACTACAACACCAAATAGATGTCATAATCAAACAACCAAGAACCAAATATACGACATAAGAAAACTCATACCTTAACATATATCAGGGGAGGCTATATTGTCTACACAGTGAATCTAGGTTAGCATGATACAACTTCACAACTTATCAACTCAAAGCTAAATCATGATATCCATAGCAGTAACTAACTAACATGCTCACGCCATAAGGTCATAAGCATTTGTCGTTCATGCATAAAAATCACATATGTATGATCAATATAGATTAGTACGACACCATATCGCAAATATGTCGGCTCATACCTGAATATCGAAATCATAACCATCTGCATAGGTCAAACCAGGTTAACACAATATATAACATCAAGATCTTCAAGGCAATGAACATACCATCACACATATGACCAATCCAAATTATAACATCAATATTTCAATGAAATAACCCTAATCATCAAGTTAATATCATATAACAACAATAATTTATATATCGCACTCATCAAAAACATACAACATAATCATCAGGTTATCTAATATAAAACAAAAATAGAAATGCATATAACTATAGGTTACTATAATTCTTGACTATCCGACACATGTGCATATAACCACACTAACCATCTAACATCTATCATGAATGTAACCATAACATCAAATATATGTTCATAAACCTAATGTATATAACCCTAATGCATATAGTAATCCTTATCTTTCATACTTGTATGTCGAACATCAATACATGTATGATGATCTACTCTTACCCCAAATTCCAATGTTGCAACCTGATTATGATGATCTGCATCTCCTACTCTATCTCATCCAACACATTAGCATCATAACAACCAATAGCATCATGATGACCTAAATTTCATACAATGACTTCACAAGGCATATTTGACCTACTATTCCTACATAACTATAACCAACACCATATATGCATAATAACTGCATATATACGTATAACACATGAGTACAAAAACATGTATACACCATTCTAGCTAGAGTCTAGTCATCAATGCATGACCATATCAACTACACAAACCATGACCTCATGCATGAAAACAACCATTAATTTATCATACACATTGCCACATGCAACCAACAGTATGCATAAGCAATGTCAAATCAATCACACATATGCATAGACACATGTAGTCAAACATAAACAATCAGTTCTTGTAATCAACCTACAAGACTGAAACATGTAGTCAAACATAACCAATCAGTTCTTGTAATCAACCTACAAGACTGAGGCATGTAATCAAAATATTCAAAAAATGTAACCTAACATACAAGGATGTAAGTAGGTAACATGAAATCAACATGTAAACGACATATAATCCATACACAATCAATCACATACTCATTTCAAATACATTTCATGAAATCAATATCAAATCCTCCATGATAACCACGCTACAACCCTAATCCATCATCAAGAAAATGCAACAAGTAAATAAGTGTAAGAGACACACATGCAACCAAAATGCATGCATGACAAACACACATTCAACCAATTCAATCCAAGAGTCGAACCATGGTTTGATACCACTCTGTAACACCCTCCTCCCACATCTACCCAAGAAACTGGCCAGCCGAGGTAAACATGCAACGAGAGGCCACTATGACAAGATTCAACCTCCTTGGTGAACTTAAGGAAATGGAATCGACGAAACATCACACATAGTCACCCAACATCATCCACATAACCTTCAAATGACAAGTCATCCACTCAGATTGCTTGTCCCTGGGCCCTACTACTATTTGAGAAAACTTAGGGTAGGGTAACGCTCCCTAGACACTGCCCAGGCGAGTTAGTTTAGGACTAGCTCCCCAGACACTGCCCACGCAAGTTAGTCTCATAACTAATGCTAGCATTCCTAGATTTTTGAGCTACGTTTTTCGGCCGAGAGCCCGAGAAACTGCCCAGAATGGAATGGTCACTTATAATTGGTAAGGATACAAGGAAACAATGATGCAAAAGCAATAAGATAAACAAGATCATAACCAGACCCCTCCTAGCCATGACAGGCATTTTTTCAAACATATCATCAACATGTAACCTACAGGTGTAAATAACAGAATTAAGAGTGGGGATCTCATACTTATATGAGAATTGCTATGAACCATTGTTTCCTCATGTCTTTTGCTGCCTTATCACTTATTAGGTCATAAATACAATATCCATTCAAACACAAGTAAAAACAGGTTGAGAGCCAAATATAGCTGCTGCTATAAAATGTATATAACCAGCATAATAGGAACATAAATACAATGGACATATCACTCGTCAAAATCCATATATATATCAGTACATTTGCACATGAAAATCAAGGGAATGAATTTTTCATTAATAAATGCAATGAACCAACCGACGATGGGACTACCACGTTCCACCCGACCATAGATTGGCTGAGCCAAGTCTCTCTTCATCCAATCACCCCTCTGTCATATTGCAAGCATGAATGTGGGATCTCATAGAAAACATCAATCAAAACTCATTTAGGGCTTCCAGAGGCCATTCACCTCAACCCATCAAATAGTAATTCCAGCTCACGGTCGGACATCACCAAACCATCATCAGATTAGTTTCCATCCAAGCCTTCCAAGGCTTCTAGATTGTTTATCCAACCAAGGCTTCCAGAACTAGTAACTCAACACACAACTTATATAGGTCTTCCAAAGTGTTTGTCCAACTAAGGCTTCTAGAACTAGTATCTCAACCCACAACTTATAGAGGGCTTTGAGATCATTTTTCCAAACAGGCTTCCAAGACTAGTAACTCAACCCACCAAGGGCTTCCAGATCATTTTTCCAACCAGGGCTTCTAAGACTAGTAACTCAACCCAAGCTATTACAGGGCTTCTAGTGCGGTTTTCCAACCAGGGATTCCAGGACTAGTAACTCAACCCAAGCTATTACAGGGCTTCCAGAGCATTTGTTCAACCAGGGCTTCTAGGACTAATAACTCAACCCAAGCTAAGAAAACATGAGAACCAACCAAAACATAGAAATGAAAGTAAACCCACAATCACCATGGTTATCCAGGAAATGGTAAGGCTAGACAATCCACTATCAATCCCAACCATCCTCCATGCCAAAGACAGATCATAACCAAGAAACCACATGCATGCCAAAACTAGTGAAGAAATCATACATGCAACTCGGTACCTGCAAGAAAATATGATGTATCTGCTTATGCCAATGCCCTCTTGTGATTTCCTTCTCTTCCTTTGCCTTCTTTCTCCAAGAATCGAAGAATGCCACACCCTCTAAGAGTGCTCCAAGAAAAATCTAAGTATCCAAGAGTATGAGAGAGAGAGAGAATAATGAGAGAGCTCCAAAAATGAACTAATCAAGCCTTCACTGACTAAGATTACCAACTAATCCTCAAAAGCCTTTTTATTAATAAGGCCTCTATTTTCTTCAGTTTCCATTATTTTCCTTTAATTTCCTCCTCACATGCAACCTTTGACCTTTGACCTTCCTTTTCTCCTAATTTCCATTATTTTCATAAATAAAATGCCAATTAATACCTCATGCCTTTCCAAAACCTTAGCCATTTCCTTTTCCAATTTCTTTACCCATAAACAACCAAATGAACATCCCCTAGGATATATTTCCCAACATTCATCTTGGAATACATGTCCCATCATCTGTGGTATTTATATATTTTACATGGAGTTTTCATGAGGGTTGTTACAAATCCAAGCAATTTGGATGAGGTATGTGTGCAAGCCACGCACCTTGAAGTAAGGGGAAAGAACATTCAGGAAGAGGGTAGTAACAAGAAGCTTTTCAAGGGTAAGGAGAAAGAGAAGGGTGGAGAAGGTAAAGGGAAGAAGAATGCAAGTGTGAAGAAATAAGGGGAGAAAACCATATGCCAACATTGCTCCAAAGTTGGGCATGATAAGGCCCATTGTTGGAAATTACATCCTAAACTAAGGCCTAAGAAACAAAACAATAAAGGAAAACAAAAGAAGACCACTACCACACAACATGACCTTGGATCAGATTTTGGTGATGAGACCAAAATTTCAGCCATGGTTACAAAAGGAAAAGAAGTTGTTGCAAGCACTAGTTCCTCACACAATCAAAACAACACTCCAAATGAAGAATAAAGAATAGAGTTGTTTCATGTAAGGTTAATTTCAAATCATACAAAGATTTATGCATTATTCGATAGTGGGTCACAATCAAACTTAATTTCAGAAGACTTGGTCAAAAAGATCAACCTTGAAACTGTACCTCATCATAAGCCATATATATTGGGTTGGATAGTCAATAATGCAAATTTATAGGTTACGAGGAAGTCTTTATCCAAGTTCTCCATTACTGAAAAGTTCATTGATGAAGTTGAGTTAGACGTAGTTCCAGTTGACATCTCAAGAATCATTTTAGGTAGTCCTTATTTGTATGATAGGAAAGCAATATTTTATCGCCATGAAAAAAAATACTTATTGCTCAAGAAAGGGGTGGAGTACATTGTGAGAGCCCATTGCAAAAAGCTGAACATTTCTTTGGTTAATGCAGGGCAGATGAAGAGATTAGTAAATGCAAGTAAAAATTTTGTGCTTCTCATGATCAAGAAAAATAATGATATTGATTATGAATCTTTTGAAGGTTGTGATGAAAAATTGAAATCTGATTTGTTTGATGTGGTAAGCAAGCATGGCGAGATGTTTCAAGAACCAAAGGGGTTACCTCTCAAGAGGGGAATTCATCATGAGATATAGCTACAGTAGGATGTTACACTTCCAAACATTGGTATGTAACACATGTCAATTATGAAGAGCATGGAAATCAAGAAGAAAATTCAAGAATTTCTAAACAAAGGTATCATACACCCCTCTACTTTGCCATGTGGTTCGCCCATTGTCTTGGTGCCAAAGAAGGATGGGACTTGGCGTATGTGTGTGGATTTACATGCACTGAACAAATCAAAGTAAAGAATCATTATCCACTCCCAAAAATTGATGATTTTCTTGATCAGTTGATGTATGCAAAGTATTTCACTAAGTTAGATTTACGAAGTGGTTATCATCAAGTTAGAATAGTTGAAGAGGACATTTGGAAAACTGCATTTAAAACTAAACAAGGATTGTTTGAGTGGCTTTTTATGCCTATTGGTCTTACAAGTGCTCCAGATACTTTCATGAGAGTTATGAATCACGTATTAAGACCATTTCTATATGAATTTTTCATTGTGTACTTGGATGATATACTCATATTTAGCAAATCTAGAGATGAACATGTCATGCATGTAAACAAAGTACTTGATGTCTTGAGAAAAGAACAATTGTTTTTAAAGATGTCATAGTGTAAATTTGACAAGACTTATTTAGTGTATTTGGGTCACATTGTTGGAGGAGGTGAGCTTAAGATTGACCCCTCTAAAGTTGAGGTCATTCTGAATTGGCCCAAGCCGAATACAGTTACAGAGCTAAGAAGCTTTTGAGGGGTAGCACAATATTGGAGGAAATTTATTTCTAATTTTTCTTCCATTGCAACTCCATTACATGCATTGACTAGTGTCAAGAAAGTATTCCACTCGGGAGATGTACAGTAGAAATCATTTTATGCTTTGAAGCAAAAGATCAGTTCAACACCGATATTGGCTCTTCCGAATCTGAGATAGACATTTGAGATTCAAACAGATGCTAGTGATTACGCCATGGGAGTAGTTCTTATGCAGCATGGTAAGCCCATTTCATTTCATTCTAAAATTTTAAATGGAGCTATAACAAACTATCCCACTTATGACAAAGAACTTTACGCATTGATACAAAGTTCCAAAAAAAGGAAACACTACTTGATGGGAAAGGAGACCATTATCCATACTGACCATCAACCATTCCGATACTTACAGTCACAATCAAAGTTTCAGCAATCACGACACTTCAGATGGATAGATTTTCTACAACAGTTTCATTTGGTTATCAAATACAAAAAGGGAATCTATAATAAGGTAGCTGATATGCTTTCAAGGCCTATTGTAAATTCATCTGTTATACTCAAGCATAATTTTGTTTTGCATGAAAGTTACATTGAGCAATATGCATATGATAATGAATTTCGAGATCTATATGCAATCTTGAGTCAAGGAAACCAAATTGAAGAGTTGGATTATCATGTGCATAACAGTTTATTGTATCACTTGGGCACGTTGTGTATTCCACAGGGAGAAAGAAACAATATCATAAGGGAGGCACACACTTCATTGATTGTTGGACACTTTGGTGTAGGCAAAACAATAGTGAATCTCCAAAGGTATTGTTATTGGCCACACATGTTTGATAATGTATCTCGTTTCATTCGAGGATGTTCTTTGTGTGCAAAAAGTAAGCCTAGCAATAGGAAACTAGGAATGTACACTCCACTTCTGGTACCTTCACATCAATGGGAGAGTATCTCAGTGGATTTTGTAGGAGGCCTTCCATTGTCAAGGAAAGGTCGTGATTACTTGTATGTATTTGTAGACAGGTTCAACAAAATGTGCATACTAACAGCATGTAAAAAGAAAATTACATTTGAACAAACAACACATCTTTTCTTACAAAACATTTGGGTTCATTTTGGTATTCCAGCTTCCATTTTAAGTGATCGAGATTTTTGATTTTTTGGGAATTTTTGGTCAAATTTGTGGGACATGATGGACACAAAGTTGAAGAAGAGTACAACCTTTCATCCGAAAATAGATGGACAAACTGAGGTGGTCAATAGAACAATTATTCATCTTCTTAGAGGATATTGCAAGAAACATCTCAGGTTGTGGGATGGACAGTTGCAATACATACAACATGCATACAACATGGCAAAGCATTCTTCCGCAAACACATCTCCATTTGACGCATTTTTGGGTACTTGCCAAGATCACCATTTGACTTCATCTTTGAGAAAGATGTTGCCATCGATGGTCATAGTGACATCGATAAGGCAAGGAAGTTCATAGAGCAAATTCAGTTGATATATCATACAGTGTAGGAACAGCTGGAAAAAAGTCAAAGTAGCTACAAGGCAAGGCATGACAAACACCAGGTCGATCACAAATTTCAAGTTGGAGATGAAGTTTGGTTATATATTAGCAAAGAGAGACTTCAAGGGGAAGGTAAAAATCTTCAGCCAATCTATTATGGTCCTTTCAAAATTCTAGAAAAGATTGGTAACAATGCATTTAAGCTTGATTTGCCTCTTTATATGCAAATATACTCTATTGTTAATGTTGAGAATTTGAGATTATTTGAGCCTCCTTTGACTGATGATCAGGGAGAGCATGTTCAACTGCCATCAATAGATTATTTATTTCTAGAATATCTTGATGAACTTCAGTAGGATCTCATACTTTACAAAAGAACCAGGACTTCAAAGAGATGGAATGTCAAATACCTTAGAGTGGGACTCAAGGGACAAAACCCTTCTAAAGCTAAATGGTTGTAGGTCAAGAAGGTGAGGGAGATGTACCCTCACCTATTGAACAATTGATAGTATCTTTTGGGGTCCAAAAGGCTTCTAGTGGGGAGGAATGATCAAGAACTCAGTATTTAGCTCAAAAATAAAAGTTTTTAGAATGGCTCGATAACTAAATGACCACGTCTGTCTTGGAAAAATGATCCTAACGAAACTTGTTTCACTGAAAACCGAGTTCGTATGAGGAAGTTATTGAGTTCTATCTGATTTGTTAAACATGTGAAATTTTGCAAAAAGAAATGCCCAATCATGCACAGTCAACAGTCAGTATTGCTGACGTGGAAAGTGACTAGGTAGGGTCAACTTTAGTTAATGGTCAAACCAGGTTATGACAAGTGTCAAGTTATTATTGGTTTCTAGGTTTGGTACATGGAGTGTTTTCATAGGTTGAAGGTGGTCCAATAAGGAGAGGACAAGTGGCAAGCCCGGAGGCTGCTACGTGTCCCTCCCCAAAGGACCAGGATCGAGGCAATGGAACAAAATTTTATGGAGGCGCTAGGGTTCGACCCTGCGAAATCCTCTCCACAAAATCTGTGCCATACCACTAAACCATCGCATGTCAATTAACATGTATAGCGCACCACAAATATTTAAAGTTTAATAGTGTGAGGGTTGGTGGTTAGGAGGGCCAGCCCTCCATATGAACACGCCATAACACGTAGCAGTCACAGTCTATACCAACGGCAACTCTAACAAACTCAAATCGTTAACATTTAACGTTTGGCATGTGACACCACCCTGAAAATTGCCAGGTTAGGGAACTGTTAGCGGAAACCATGCCATGAGCCACGACATGTGACACCTCTGCCTAAACAACCAACGGTTATGGAAAACAATCAACCACAAAACCATGCTTAGTGTGCTAATCCTCCAGTTATTTGCACTTATATTTAATTAATCCTCCAGTTAACTGTAGTTTAACTTGTTGGAAATTTTGGAAGACCTCCAAAATTGGTACCAACTCCAAGAATAGTGGCCTTAGTTGGAGTTCTTCCAGATTTGGAGGAGGTTTTCTAGGGAAAGACAATTTGAGTCATAACTGGAGCATTTTTCGACCAAATTGAGCTCAAGAAAAGGTTTTTCTAACTAATTTTGACATTTTGAACACATTGGAACAGGTATCAGGAGCATTAGAGCTTTGTAAACAACATTTTTGCCATATTGAGCTAATAGAGGCCCAAGAGATGGAAGCTGGACCAAGGAGATGTAGTCCAGGAGGGGTGAACTCCTTCATCAAAACACTTTGTTAAGTGTTCAATTGATGGTTTACTGTACTTTTTATTTCTATTGTTCAACATTGTTCTTTTATGCAATTTTGTTCATGTCTTTCACTTAAAACTTGATAAAAAATTACTTATTTACAATCACAAACACCATAAGAGAACCATGCGCAGGAAGCAATGGAAAAGCATTAGTTTACAAATATGTAATTGAAATTAGCACAACAAAACTAACATTCAATAATAGATCAATTAAAATTAACCCCCATAACTTCTAATTAAAGTCATACAACTATGATTGGAAACACATCTTTTGCTTACATTTTTTCCCAATGAGGTATCATTAGCATTGATAAAGTCATACCGCTATGATTGGGTTGAAGGAAGTCATTTGTGGTTGTGTGAAACATGCCTTCTACTACGATTTACGATGCTTTATATCTAGATTGTATGTATTTGTACATTATATTATATGAAAGGAAATTAATATGCTTAACATTCTATAGTGGCCTTATGAAATAGTCGAGTTTGTTTGCATGTTTAGAAAGGAACCAACCATAAATTTCTTGAATTTTAAGTCCATGTTATAATTCACCTAAGATAATGAGACTAAATTAGATAGGTTGATTTCATCTTATGGGATGTTCGAAGTTGTTTTTAGATAGGCTCATTAAAAAGTTAAGGGGATTTTTCAACTAGGGTAAAATCTAAGGGATTTATAACAAAGGGGTTATAATATACAAGTTATTCTATTATGTCATTGAGTACATGAAATAAATCAATGGCACACTAATCATAGTGATTTATGACAACCAATGGGATAAGGATTAAATGAAATGATTGGGAAAAAATATAAATGATAAAGAATAAGTTACTTATTTTTAGTTAAATTTTTATAGAGTAAATGTTTACACTAAACTTGAGAATATATATTTCATCTCATACCATCTATTTTAATTTCATGAATACATCAACAAATTAAAAAATGATACATTCATTCTTTACAATAACGAGGAAATGCAACCATAAATCACATTGTATGAAGTAAATATAAGGAAATGTGATAGTGAAAGGAAATAATTCAAAGGGTTGAAGCATGCCTTACCTTGGTCATTTAAAAGAAAAAAATGCCAATAATCTATCACAATAGTTAAGAAGTTGACCCCATCAAAGAGAAATTTGGAGTGTCTAGTCATGATTCGTGTGGTGAAGAGGATGCACTAAACATATGTATTGGACGCATCAACTCTCTAATAACCTCCTTGTGTACATTATACACTTTATAACACACATTTTCATTATAACATGTATTATGTTCTGATTAAGGCTCAAGTTATTAGACATATGACACCATTTGTTTTTTGTATTTTTATAGGTGTATTTCTTCCCATCTATGTGAGGACAAGGATATAATATTTTCACTAAGGATGCCAATGACACACTGGACACATTGAATTGTGGAGTGAAGATCAAATTCGAATAATATAGCCATAATAGCCACCATGATCAAAACCTATGAGAGGGGATGCTAGGTTACATTGAAATGATACAAGAGATCAAGCAAGAAAACTTCTCACCTTTCCAACATGTTACTTTTAGGTGAAAGTGGGGGGATACCTTCAAGTAAAGTAATGTAAAAGAAGATTGTGATAGTGGATTAAAATGTATTAACTTTAAAAATGTGGAATGAAACTAATGAGCCTTATGTTTTCCCAAAATACTACAACCAAGTGAATTTTTACTTTGGATGTGTTGGATAGGAATTAGTGGTTCATACTAAAATATGATATCAGATGAAAACACCTTTTTAATCACAACAATGTTATATGCTAAGCAAAGAAGATAATCAAGGTGAACAACAAAGAGTGATATGTACATGATTTATTTTAACAATTATATTATAGACATGACTTTTTATTATGATTATCTATATTTAGCCAACTATTTTTTTGTTTTTTATTCTTCGTTTTATGATATTGGATATGAAAAACTAGCAACCATTCACAATCATGACATTGAAAATAAGTTAAATTGTTTTGGAACTTCAAACTCTTTAGTAAATTATGATTGTTTTTTAATTGTAAGATCTATATGTTATCTTCTTACTTTTGGAATATTGCATAACAGGTTTTTTAGATATATATTTTTCTCATACCTCCAATTAATAAGAAACTTGTGTAAATGAAAATTTGTTTTTTTGAAATAGCACCTAGATAGTTACATGAAATTCATTAAAATAATTAGTTCTCAATTAATTATGTGGATAAATATGTACCTATGTTTTTCAAAGAAATATATTTTTTATTTTAAGGGAGATTAAGGAAGCATATTATTTTCTATCATTATCCCCCTTGAATGGGTATATTCCTAGCCTTCTTAAGATATCTTTATTTAACCCCCTTAGTTGTTATCAAGAAGAGTCTTTTTAGTTTTAATTTTTTTCTAAAGTTACCTTCACACTCTTTGCGCCACACAATATTTTCACTCAATCCCAACCTTCCTCCTCCCTATGGTGGAAATTACATTTGTCACAATAAGTTAGTCTAGAGTTCAAATCACTATAGATAAAAAACATTTATTGATTCATAACATTACATTATAGGCCTTCTATACATGGCTAGCAACGGTAATGATGTGGTTTTGTACAAAAAAAAACAATATAGGTGGAAGATTGGGCAATGGCCACCATTCTGGTGCTCATAAAGCTTCCATGGCCATGAAAGGGTATCCCAATCTTGTATTCATTCCCATAATGTGAAATTAACGACGACAATGCCAAAAAACATAATATATGATGTCAGGAATGAACTCCTCACATGTTCTACCTAGGTTTGGTAATGGTTCTAGTGTATTAGTTGGACTTGGTTCATGCTAAGAAATTTATCTACATAATTATATTCCAAATGGAACCAATGTACCCAAATTCCATTGTCAAAATGACTCCAAGAATATAGGGAAATACTAAAATTTTGGGTTCCATAATAGTAGATGCATACCAAAGACAACATGAGGTTCCATCCCATGGAGGTAATATCATTTCTCCATTTATGACATTTGAACATAGGAAATTATTAGGTAACTATAAAATGTAGGCTTCTCATCCCTCATTGCAATATAGGCACAATTATGGCCTATTGCTATGTAGAATCAAGACATAGTTTGGGGAAAATTAGGTTGTATTTTGCTTGCATTTGGGTCAACAAGTGCAATTATTTTTGTGGCTTCTAGAACTATGACATTTGGGAGCAAAAAAACATTTGGAAGCACTACATCTCCTCTTGGTCAACATTCATGTTTTGGAACTCATGAATTCCAACATTTGGTTGCACGATGTTTTTACAAACTTCCCTTGGTGGATAGGATAAAGGTAGTAGGAGAGGATGTGGAAAGAAGTGTTTTAGAGGAAGTGGGTTATGCACAATTATGGTGAAATATCTAATATTCACTAATCCATTGTGGTAAGAATGCACATGAAACAAAGATACATAGGATTCCATGGGAAAAGATTAAATAATGACGTGAACAAAAGGAAGGTAAAGGCAAAGCTCTTGAACCTACTCATTTTGTTATTACTCATTGCAATACTGGCATAAATGAAGTTTTATTCACAATATCATTTTCTCCTTGGAGATATTATTGATTATTTGACATTGGTGCTACTTTCCACATGATTTTTTTGAGAGACATATTTGAAAATTTTAATGGTAGTGTAGAGGGTGGAGTAAACTTTGTAGATGGTTCCAATCTCAAACTTATGGGAATTGGCACCATTAGGCATGAATTACCTAGATTCTTATATTTTATTGTGTGTGTTCTCTATCTTCTTGAGTTGTGGAGGGACTTATTGTCTCTTGTGCACATTTGATAGCAATGGAATTCTAATTACATGTTTGATGGAAATTTTGAAATAAGTCTTCTAACAACTTGGTCATTATGACAATATGGGAGGATGGGAAAATGTCAAGCTAAAAGGGACATTTGTGCATGCATAGATTATGTATAGATTTTTCACCATGATGAAGGTACAATGTCTTATAGTCTCTTGTGGCATGCTATATTTGGAAATATCAATTATGATAGCCTTTGAATATTGGAGAAAATGGTGTTTTTGGTTTGTCCAATGTTCCAAGGAAATTTAAGCAATGTGAGGTGTGTAACCTTGGAAAACACAAGAAGCAACTTTTTCTTGATTCCACTTCAACACAAGTATAAATCTAGAGTTGACACACTCTACTTTGTGTGGTCCCATGCACATTCCATTTTCCTTTGGTAATAAATATATCATATACTTTTATTGATCACTACACCACAATGTGTTAGGTTTATTTATTGAAATAGAAATCTCAAGCATTTGAAACATTTAAAAATTTTCAGATATGGATTGAAAATGAAGCTCAATGTAATATTGACATTCTTCATATTTCTAATGGAAGGGAATATACTTTAAATGATTTATAAACCTATCTTCACCAAAATGGAATCAATCATCAAACCATTGTCCTGTACATTCCTAGACATAATGGTGTAGCATGTATAATGAATATGACACTCTTTAATATGGTACATCCATTGCTATTTTTAAAAAATATGAAGTTTATGTGAGAAATAAGAATCAATCTCCTGCCCTTGGCAAAAAGACTCATGAAATGTGGTATGGCTACATTCCTTCAATAAGATATCTCAAGGTATTTGGTTCCTCTTGTTATTTGTTAATTCCTAAGCAAAAAACTTGGTGAAAGGATGAAAAAATTCATTTTATTGGGGTACTCAAATACCACAAAGGCATATCATAATTACAATGAGGTAAACAAAAAATTAATTCCTTTTAGAGATTCCATTTTTCTTAAATCCAACAAGAATAAAAGACATTTTGAGTGGTAGAATGATTACCTAGATATATTCACCCTCATAAGGACATATAGTGAATTTGGTTATGATATTTTACATCCTAAAGTGGAGGTCTCTATCTTGGATCAATATCTAGAATCTCGTTTTGAAATTTCATCTCCCCCTCATATAGATGATCCACTACTTCATCAGATTATGAAATTTAATTGGATGATGTGGTGTAGAGAATTGAAACGTTGAATCTTGATGTGAATGTAGCACCATATCATTTAGTGGAGCAACCTTGATCATCAAATAAATATCCAAATTGGATCATAAAGACACTTGAAAGTGTAAGTCTTGATTGGGTTGGAAAGACAAAAACCAGAAGCTCAACAAGACAAGATGGTGGAGGTGATGTTGATAATTCAGATTCAAGTGATGTAAATGATATGGATGTTGCATATATTTGTGAATTGAATTTATCAATTAAAATTAAACCAAATTATTTTTGAGAAGCTATTTCTAATCATAAGTGGAAAGAAGCCATGTAGATGGAGTATGATGCTCTCATCAAGAATGAAACATGGAAGTTGATGCATCCTCCATTTTTAATCAAACCAATTAGCTATAAGTGGGTCTACAAGAATAAGTATAATTAGATGGTTCGCTTGAAAGGCATAAGGTGAGGCATGTGGCATAAGGATATGCATAGAAAGAAGTCATAGCCTAAGAGGATACCCTTACACTCATAACAAAATGGGATACCTTTTGTGTTTTGATGGATTTGGAAGCATAGTTATTTGGAAGATTCATCACATAGATGTGATGGAAACCTATTTGAATGGATACTTGAAATTCAATGCCTACTTGTCTCAAAAAAAATTGATTTGTTAAATAGGGTCAAGCATATAAGGTATACGAGCTCATCAAGTTATAGAGCCTAAATAAAGCACCTCACACATGGTATGCAAAGCCAATTGAGCACCTTTTGAAGATCTATTTCAATCATTTTAATCTTGATGATGCAACTTTGTTTTTCAAAAATGATTGCAAAATTGTTGTATATATTGTGGTGTATGTAGATGTTGTTTTGATAACAAGGAATAATGAAGCATACATTGTATCCATAAAGGAAGAATTGAAGAAGGGTTTTGAGATGAAAAACATGGGACATCTTCACTACTAATTTGGTATTTAAGTATCTTAGAATAAAAAGTATGTATTCATCTCAAAGAAGTAGTACATTGGATAGTTGTGAACAAATTTGGCATGGTTGGTGGTAATCCTCTCTCTACTCTAATTGAGAAAAATTTGAAATTAGCATCAAAAGAAGTGAATGAATTTTAGGATGCAACTAAATATATAAAATTATGGGGAGCCTTATCTACCTTATGATCCAAGTGGCTCTAGAGAGACTCTAAAATCAAAGAGGGCTCGCCAAAGGATAAAAAATAAAAGTCCTTAGACTTCTATGAAACTAGATTGATATCAAATATCTCATCGCAATATTTCCAATGGCATAAACATAACCTCAATTCGATATTGTATGTGAAAGTTATGGCCAGTCAAAGTTTTAGTCAACTAGGCCCATTAGCTAAAGTTAGCAGAGCACCAACTAATTTTGGAGCCTGACTAAATCTAGTGGAGCCACTAAATTTGGTGAAAATTAACAAGGCAACAGTTTTTGGCACTTGGAACTGGCGAAATTGTAGCTTACTTAATTTTTCTAATGACCCCTAAAATCCTGATGGTTGGTTTTTAAATGTTTTAATAAAAAAAAAAAAACAAAAAAATATAAAAAGAGGGTTGGCAGGCCACCACCCTTACCAACCCCAACCCACCCATCTTATAATATATATATATTAACATAATAAATATATAATATGTAAAGGCCCAACGTGGACTATGTTGGGAGGTCGACGAGACTCGAACCCGCGTCGGCCATGTGGCCAACCAGCCCCAAGCGGCAACCCCATTACAAACTGCCACCCAAATTAATAAAATAAGCCAAACAAATTCAACATTCTGCCAACCAAAATGGGGTCCTGCGAGGTTTGACCCCGAGATCTTCCCAAACCACCAACATAATATACACACACCAACCAAAATGCCCACTATGTGTTGGTAAATTCGCCCAATGATTTTTATATAAACTCAAACTTTTGCCATTCGACTAGGCCAACAAAGGCTAGAACTAGAAAACCAAGAGTGAAATCGTGCCTAGGTGGGGCGTGAATTTCAAGGGAATATTCTTTATTTAGAATTAGTGAGGAATCTTGGAGATTTCTTGGAGGGCAAATTTTCACAGCGACAAAATTATGTCAAGTTTACACTCATTCTTCTCAGTTATTTATGAGAAGCATGATGGTGTAATCAGATTCGTCGTCTGACCAACATAATTACAATCAACCTACAAAATAGAATCTTTGTGGAATCTGAAAGATTCCCTGGAGGCCTGAAATTTACAATCTCAAAACTAGGCCGAATTTATACCCAATTTTCTGATTTTTTTGCTAAGAACATGATGATGTGATCAAAATTATTCATCTGAGTAGATAAATTCCAGTCAACCCACGAGGATGAATCTTTGAGATTCCTGGGGGTCCAGATTTTGACCGAGTCAAAAAAGGGTCGAGTTTACAGTCATTTTTCATGATGTTTCACCAGGAATTCAATGATGCAGTCCATTTCTTCAAAAAAGGTCTGCATTTTCATGCCATCCCTGGAAGTGGAGGTATAAGGTGTCTTTTGTACATGCATAAAATTTAATTTTTGCTAAATATTAATGAAAGAGACCTCCCTACTTTGAGCAAAGCCTAGAGACATAGCCCACACTAGGTGAACTCTGTTATTTTTTATGTCTTTACTTCTCATGGTCATCATTTATTTATGCTTATTTTATGTGTATGCATGTTATGATTACATGCCCTTTTAAATGCAATTATGTATGCATATTTTAAGTTAAAATATCATGATCAAGTTTGGTATAAGAGTGGGTCTTCTATTGATGTGAATTACACCATCTCATCCATGCAAACCATGTCCCTACCACTCATATCCATTTGAAGGCATCAAAAATCATTTTTTTTGCATTTTCTGGCTTGCTACAGGATGTCCTCTAGTTGTTGTAGGAAGATCCTGTAGCACTACATGATGTCCTAAAATGATATAGGAAAGGGTACTTGATAATAAAATCAACATGCATGTCTGTTCTAGGTTGATTAGGGACCTTAAACTTCATGAAACCACTCACCCATCATCCATACATCCCTGGTCCAAATCACCATACCCATACCTAGCTTTTTCTCATTCAAGAAAAAACACAGGAAGATGTCCAAAATATAATGAAAAAACCAGAGGATATGTCCTCCCTTGCCTCAACCATTCACTACTCCATCAGAGCTCTTTCATCATCCTCCAACCCCTACACCACTACCCAACATCCCTCTGAAAAAAAATCATTGTAAAAGGAAGAAAAGAGGAAGCTACAGGATCTCCTATAGCAGCATGTGCCATGCCATTACTGCAACAAGCCTGAGACTTGGTTTTTCTTCCCAACTAGAGTAAGGAGGAATAACATCATCTCTGAACACCTTGTTTCTCCTAGCCATGCTCCACAGTAGCAACAACAACAAAGAGATATCAAGCACCTGCACACATGAACAGACAAGTAGTCAGCTATACAAGCATGAAGAAATACACAGGAAGAGAGAAAAGGAGCACTTCCATGAGAAGCAATACATAAGGAAAATACTCCAACATGCATCGATCAACAAAAGGTAGGCACGGGTATGGAAACTTACCTAGCTCTTCCCTAAGTACTATATAATGGAAAATATATAGATGTCGAAGAAAAGTATTTTTATAAGTTGGAGATGGCTAGTTAACTTGGACACCCTCAGCTCATGATAAAAAAAGTGGACTTTTAGTTAACATCCCACGTTAGAGTGTCACATCAATGGGAATCATTTAAAAAGGTGGTAAAATCAATTAACAGGAAGTGGGTAATGATTACGAGGAGCAAGTGAATAATCACCAACGGTGGGCCAATGATCCCAATTAGGAAATCTTGTACCACCACAGCCAACACAACACTCCGAGAATCAACCACGAATAGCATAAAACCCCAAACTTTCATGCAGTTTTTTTCTCATTTCAAAATCAAGGAGATAGGGACCAGCTCAAGAAGCCATCGAAAGTCAAACCCTGCTCTAGCCATCCTACAAGAGAAAAACTACAGGAAACACAGAAACCTACAGGAAGCTACATGAAACACTGGAATTCCATAGGAAGTCTACAAGGGGATGCCTATGTTATAAAATTATATATTACAGAGCAATGGAACACATAGAATATAGTAGAAATATAAACACAGAAAACGCATAAAACCAGAGAGACACAGATACACATGGTTCACCCAGTTTTGGCTACGTCCACCCCAAACAACCAGTCCTTCCTTTTTATTATCCAACAAAATGAAGAGACACAACCTAAAACAGATCCGCTGTAATATCCTTTGTTTTATCTCACAGTCTCACCTCTCTATTTCTCACTCGGAGAATACACATCTATTACACAGCCTCAATACAATGCCCTCATACAAAGAGATAGGTTGCCTTCTAGGGCAAAAAACCCTAAACTAAACATAAGTTCTACCGTCAGATCATCTGTCTAATGAAAAACCCAGATTGACTAGAAATTACTATACTTTTACAAGGCAATTTTACATCTATTTTTAGCTTCAGGGGCGCTGCCCCTGAAACCCCTGCCGGGGGACCGTTGGCCCCCGGACCCCCCAGCCGAGGGGGATCGGCCCCCCCAAACCCTTGTGGGGGGGACAAGTCCCCCCTGCAACCCCCGCATGGAGGGGTGTACAAACTTCCTGGGGTATACATCCAGCTGAAACAAAGACCTCTAAATAATCATGCTTCACACCCAACAATTTCCCACTTGGAGAATGATTGTAGCAACTCCACCGCTACTTCATTTGCTGGACAATGACTCCTCTTTGGACCTGGCTGTTTCTTATCTTCATCGTCATCCTTGAAGGCCAATTGAAACTGAGCATGTTCTCAGTTTCTCCCTGGTTACAACTTTTGTTAGCATATCTGCAGGATTCTGGCTAGTGTGTATCTTTTCCAGCTTCAACTGTCCATCTTTCAACACTGATCGTATGAAATGGTACTTGAGCTGTATGTGTTTAGTCCTGGAATGAAATGCTGAGTTCTTTGCAAGATGAATGGCACTTTGGCTGTCACTGTATAACGTGCCCTTATCATGCTCCTTACCCAATTCACCATAAACCTTTGTAACCAAATCATTTCTTTACTAGCCTCTGTAGCAGCAACATACTCTGCTTCTGTTGTTGAAAGTGCAACAGCACTTTGGATTTTTGAAACCCAACTGACAGCTGTTCCACCAACAGTGAATACATATCCTGTAGTGCTCCTCCTGTTATCTCTGTCACCTGCCATATCTGCATCAACATATCCCTGTAGAGAAATGTTTGAACCACCAAAGATAATGCTTGATCTGTGGTACCTTTCAAATATCCGAGAATCCATTTCACTGCCATCCAATGTTCCTTTCCTGGATTGTTCATGTACCTGCTTACAACTCCCACTGCATGTGCAATATCAGGCCTTGTGCAAACCATTGCATACATTAAGCTTCCAACTGCTGATGTATATGGAACTTTAGACATATAATCCATGTCTTCTTGGGTCTTTGGGCACATTTCCTTGCTAAGTTTGAAATGGCTAGCAAAAGGAGTACTAACTGGTTTTGCATTGTGCATGTTAAACCTTTTCAACACCTTTTGTATGTACTCATTCTGAGACAATGTTAATTTACGATTTTTTCTGTCTCTAGTTATTCTCATACCAAGGATTTGTTTTGCAGCTCCCAAATCCTTCATTGCAAATGAATTTGCCAATTTTCTTTTGAGCACATTTATATCCTGTATGTTAGATCCTGCAATAAGCATGTCATCTACTTACAATAACAATATAATATAGCTGCCATCATTTTGCTTTTTCAGATAAACACAATGATCAGAGTGACATCTAGTATAACCTTGTTCAGACATAAACTTATCAAATTTTAGATACCACTGCCTTGGAGCATGTTTTAAGCCATACAAGCTCTTCTTCAACCTGCACACAAATTTCTCCTTCCCTTTCACTTCATATCCTTGTGGCTACTGCATATATATCTCTTCCTCCAAATCCCCATGGAGAAAGGTTTTCTTTACATCTAACTACTCAAGATGCAAATATTCAGCTGCTACAAGACTTAAAATAGTTCTGATTGAAGCCATTTTAACAACAGGAGAAAATATTTCATCAAAATCAATACCTTTCTTCTGTGCAAACCCCTTCACCACAAGTCTAGCTTTTTACCTTTGTTTTCCTCCATCTTCTTCCTTCAACCTGTAAACCCATTTATTCTTCAATGTAGTTTTTCCTGCAGGCAACCTGACTAAATCCCAAGTCTGGTTATGCATTAAGGAGTCCATCTCTTTTTCCATGGCTACCTCCCACTTCTTCCTGCTTTCAACCTGCATTGCTTCTTCATAACATTCGGGTTCACCGGAATCAGTCAACAATAAATAATATAATGAGGGAGAGTATCGTTCAGGGTGTCTACTTATCCTGGTAGATCTTCTAACACCACTTTCAGGTGTTTGGGGTGCCTGTTGTAGTTGTGATGGTTGCTGTTGTTGTGGTTGTTGATTATTATTATTTTCAGGCACCTTTACTTTTTTCAGTGATCTCATCAAGGACTGCGTATTCCTTGTTTTCTTTTTCCTATTTCTTTTCCTGCAACTGATTCTTATACAAGAACTTTTCATTGAATATTACATCTCTGCTCCTAATGATTTTTGTGATTTTCATAATCATATAAGCGATAACCAAAATCATTAACACCATATCCAATAAAGGTACATTTCTTTGACTTTGCTTCAAGCTTTGTTCTATTTTCTTTATCAATATGGACAAAGGCCTCACAACCAAAAGGCTTTAAAATAGAGTAGTTTACCTTTTTTACCTGTCCATGCTTCCTCTGGAACACCACCATCCAAGGAACTTGAAGGCCCTCTGTTTATTAGATAAACAGCAGTATCTACAGCATCTGCCCAAAACTGTAAAGGCAATCCTGCATGCAATCTCATGCACCTTGCACGCTCCATGATTGTCCTGTTCATCCTTTCTGACACACCATTTTCTTGTGGTGTTCTTGGAACTGTTTTCTGTCTGCGAATTCCATGCTCTGAACAGTACTTATCAAACTCTTTGCTGCAATATTCACCTCCATTGTCCGATCTAAGACACTTCAATTTCTTTCCCGTCTCAATCTCAACCAAAGCTTTCCATTTCTTAAAAGTATCAAATACATCAGATTTATTCTTAATACAATAAATCCAAGTTTTTCTAGTTGCATCATCAATAAAAGTAACATAATAACGAGATCCACCGAGAGATGATACCTGAGAAGGTCCCCATACATCTGTATGCACAAGCTCCAATTTTTCATTCTTCTTTTCTTTCCCAACTCTGGGAAATCTGACTCTCTTCTGTTTTCCATAAATGCAATTCTCACAGAAGTCCAAATCAACATTCTTCAAACCCGGCAACAAATTCCTTGAGTGAAGAATCTTCATCCCTTTTCCACTCATGTGTCCAAGCCTATGATGCCATAATGCTGCATCTGCTCCTTTGGAAGTTAAAGCATTAACAGAGTTAGAAATACCATTGCATAAATACAATGTACCAACCTTTCGCCTTTTGCTATTACCAGGGCTCCTTTGGTGACCTTCCAAGCTTTATCTGTGAAAGTTTTCACACAACCTTCACCGCCTAACTGCCCTGTTGAAATCAGATTTTTCTTTAGATCTGGAACATGCCTTACCTCCTTTAGTAGCCATTGGTTTCCATTCTGTTGTTTTACAAGAACCTTACCCATTCCAACAATTTTACAGGGTTTATCCTCACCCAAACGAACTTGTCCAAAATCTCCTTGAACATAGTCATGAAAGTATTTCTTATCAGGTGTGGCATGGAATGAGGCCCCTGAATCTACCACCCAGGAATCAGTAATATTTTCGAAAGAAAGAATCAAAGCATCTTGTAACACCTCACCTGTCACATTTGCTTCGTGATTGTTTTCTTGCTGTGAATCTCCTTCTTTTCCCTTCCGAGATCTACAGTCTTTCTTTAGGTGTCCTTTCTTTCCGCATTTCCAGCACACTATCCCCGATCTGGACTTGGATCTGCCTTCCCTTGATTTACTGCGATATCCTGAGCTCTTTCCTCTTTCCATTTTTCTTCCTCTAGACTCTGCACTTAAAGCATTTCCCGATGTCCCACCAGAGCTTTTCCGTCGCATTTCCTCGCTAAGGATAGCACCGACAACATCATCAAACTTTAAAGTACTAGATCCAGAAACGGAGTTACTAATGGCCATTACCAAACCATTCCAACTTTCTGGTAATGAGCACAAGAATAACAGAGCTCTAACTTCATCATCAAATTTTACCCCTACAGAACATAACTGACTTGTAACAGTATTAAAATCATTTAAATGATCTGCAACAGATCCACCTTCCGACATCTTCATATTAAATAACCGTTTCATAATAAATACCTTGTTTGAGGCCAAGGGTTTTTCATATAGTTTCTCCAACGCCTTAATCAAACCCTTTGTCATTGTTTCCTTCGAAATGTTGAAGGCGACCGACGCTGCAAGGCACAGCCGTATTGTTTCGAGTTCCTTTCTATCGAGAAGGTTACATTCTTCATCTTCCATATCCGTCGGCTTCTTTGATTTTCCACCCAATGGTAGGTATAGATATTTCTGATACAGATAATCTTCCATCTGCATCTTCCACAGCGAGAAGTTTTGCCGTTAAATTTCTTGACCCTAAACATACCATTTTCCGCCATTGTTCCCACTCGAACTAGGAACCCTTCTTTCCTACGAGTTTATCAGCTAAATAGACCTTCGGCTCTGATACCAGTTGTTAGAATATTAAATATTACGGAGCAATGGAACACATAAAATATTGCAGAAATATAAACACAGAAAACGCACAAAACAAGACAGATATACGTGGTTCACCCAGTTTGGGCTACGCCCACCTCGAACAGCCAGTCCTTCCTTTCTATTATCCAGCAAAATGAAGAGACACAACCTACAGCAAAGCCGCTGTAATATCCTCTGTTTTCTCTCACAGTCTCACCTCTCTGTTTCCCGCTCACACAGAATACACATCTATCTCCGCCTCAAAATACAATGCCCTCATACAAAGAGAGGGGTTGCCTTCTAGGGCAAAAAACCCTAAACTAAACATAAGTTCTACCGTAAGATCATCCGCCTAATGAACGGCTCAGATTGACTAGAAATTACTATACTTTTACAAGGCAAATTTACATCTGTTTTTAGCTTCGGGGGCGCTCCCCCCGAGCCCCCGTCGGGGGACCGCTGGCCCCCGGACCCCCGCGAGGGGGACAAGTCCCCCCCGCGTGGAGGGGTGTACAAAAATTCCTGGGGTATACATCCGGCTGAAACAAAGACCTCTAAACAATCACGCTCCAAACACAACATTTTCCTTTCCATGGAGACTCGAGACAATGTGGTCTTGAATTCACTCAAGGATTATTCGCCTCGCCTTCGTCACACACTTCTTCCATTCAGCCAAATTTTGTGCATCCAATGCTGCCAGCTTAAGAATTTCTCGATCAACGAATTCCTTCAAGACATTATCCTCTAGCACAACCTCCATTCTGTCCCTCTAGGCTATAAAATTTGAGGTACCTTCCAAGGCATACTCGAGCCGCAAATCATAGAACGTCATCTACCGATCCTGAAGTATGTATTGCAAATTTGAATTTCACTTATAACCCAAAACTCTAAACTTCAAAATCTCCACTAGTCTATTGTTCTCAACTTCAATACCATGTATAAAAATCTCGTAGATTCACAAGCTCATGCAATGTACTAAAGCACAGGAAAATAATCTACTTCTACTTTCAACTAGTGGTAGCGAATAGATCGATGAAAACAATATGAACAAGAAAAAAGATAAATCAATGTCACATAACACAAGATGTATTTGGGGAAATCCACTGCTCAAAACCCATCTATCTGTATTACATATATCATAAATATGAGTGCAGATACAAAGCTTATTCTCACTAGAACAACTCCTCACAAGTATGCTCAACTCTCTCATCTCACAAGAAATCTCTTGGCCAACACTTAGCCAATTCTGCAACTCTCCAAGCTCCTAATCTCTTGCGTAATTCCTAGGATGAATAACCAGTATTTAAAGGGAATTCATGCTTCTAAAACTGCACAATCCAAACATAGGTTCAATCTCTGATACATGCATGATATTTACACTCCAGTAAATAATACCACTGATAGTACACTGTATCTACACTCTAGCCTCAACTGGGTCTTTCTCTGAACTGACATACATGAGTTTCTCACGAGGAAATCTTCAGTTAATTGGAGTAGCACTAGTGGATGCAATAGTGCACCAACTGAATGTTAGTCCTCTATTAGTTCTAAAAATAATTTAGAACTAATTTAACTGAACTGAACTCAATAAACTGAGTGATCTAATTTCCAACTCAATTTAAACTAATACCGAACCCCTAAAACTTAGGGAGAACATATACATGACTATAGAAAGACTTCCAACTCGAAATTCCTACGCTGATTAAGTTAATTAAACTTAATTAACTATTTACAAGTTGCTATGAGAATAAAAGTCGATTTTAATTCTCAGTTTAATTCAAGGACAAATTAAACTGGAATTTATTATTTCCATTTCTCAACAGGCCATGCATGCAATTGTGAGGCAAGTGCTTTACTTCCTGCTCCTCCTAAAGGCTTCTTGTTAGACTTGTTGTGCGTACACTTTGTTTCATAGTACCCATATTCATGGTAGTGAATTTTTTTTATCTTGCTTAGGTCCTTCTTCTTGCCATTATTTTAGATGGACTCTAGCTTTCTTTGGGATTTCTTGCCCTTAACTTTCTTTCCCTTCCCAACCATGGAAAAATTATCTTCCTCCTCAACTCTGGATGTTACTCCACCTCTAGTGTTCCTTTGAATTTCTTCTTGCACCAAATCGAACCAAAGTCTCTCCCAATTTGGAAATTTGTCCCTTCCATTTACAGAGTCCTAGTAGTTGTGCTAGGATTTCGGAAGGCCTAGAAGGGATAGGCTTACTAGATTAGAAGAGGACACATTTTCTCCTACTCCTCCAAGTTCATCTCAAACCTGAGTGAATCTGGAGATGTAATGTGGAATGCTTTCATTTTTCTGCAATCAAATGTTTTTGAGCTTGTCCCTCAATGCCAATTTCCTCGCATCACTACTATTTTTGAATAAATTAGTGAGTGTCTTACATGTAGAAAATGGAGTTTCTTTTCCATGTAAATTCAAGTCTATGTGGTCTCTCACACCCTCCACAATCATCCTCTTAGATTTTTCTATATCCTTCTTTCACTTGGATAATTGTTGTGCATTTGATGATGTTGTTTTTGGAATGTTATTTTTGTTGTACTCTGGCACTCCATTATCATTTAGTACAACTTCTATCATTTCCTTCCAAGCTATGAAATTTTAGGTTCCCTTAAAGGCATCCTCCAATCGCAATCTGTTGAAAGACATTTTCCTGCACAAATGAAAACTTCTGCACTGAATATGAAAATCAAAATTTTTGAGGGAGAAAATCTATTGACTAGTTTATATTATGATTTTGATCTCTTATGAAATGAATAAATTAATTGAAATTTCCTACTACTAATGAATTCGAACTGAAAACAAGAGATTACAAATTTCCTCTACAATTCTGTGGAATGAAAATCACAATTTAAAAACACATGTAGTGATATGAAACCATCAAAACCACAAGAACGCAATGATTTACATGGGAACCCAACTAGGAAAAACCCCTCTATTACTTTTCATTAATCAGATGAGAATGAGAAACTATTACAATGTCTTTCTTCAAATTCCTGAAGCACACCCTGCATTGTAAACATGTTCTCCTATTGATTGTCCTGCTCTGGCCAACACTTATGCAATTCAAGCCTCCATATTCCTCCTATTCCCTTGCTCAATTTAAGAGAAATCAAGCTCCTATATAATAGGGTATTTCCCTATTTCCTTGCACCAATCCTAAGGAATAGATCACCTACTTAATTGCCAAGCTTGTACCTTCAACTAGTATACAATTCATGATTACAATTTCCTTTTCCTCCACTCCATCTAGGCAATTTGAATTACATACATGTCTAGTCTATTTTTAGTTGATTGACTAGTATAACTAAGAGATCAATGAGTTAACAATAGTTCTACTACTCAAATGAACTTCAACTGACTCAATTAATGACTTGCGCTTGGTTAACTAAGTTCAACTGAAAATAACTTAACTATATTGCTAAATTTTAGCAATCACTACATGCACAACTCTACTCCAAGCCTATAAACTCGAATTTTATGATCTAACTAAGTGACAAGGCCATGTCACTTAAGCTAACGGTGATCCAAGTTATCTTGCTGATGTGGAAAATCAAATTTTTCAATTTGACTAAGGCACATGTCAAATTAAGCCTTTCTTGCTACAATTTCTAGTATGTTTTCCTAAGGAAGACTGTGGACCTTCAAAATAATTGAAGCTTTCAGTGGAGCCATGAAGGATGTACCCATATCAAGGATTAATTCATATATTAGCTATGGACAACAACTATGATTTTCACCTATGGTTTGATTGGCATATGATACCATTCATTTGAAAGACAAACAAAGAATATTATTTATAACGGTTTTGCCAAGTTGCCTTAGCTTCTGAGTCTTGTTTTATCTACTCAAAACATTAAACATTGGTATGCTTATGAGTTTCAATGACTCTAAGCTTTTAAGTACCTTGAAAAGAGTGTCACATGCTTCATTTGTTCCTATGGAATCATGTTTTACCTTACAAACTGACCTGTAGGAAAGCCTGGTGTATTCTCATATGTTTGTCAAGAATTGCTTTTGAGAGCATATAGTAAAAGTCAAACATGAAAGATGGTTAGCAACTTAACACCTTGGTTTCAAAAACATGGTCTTCAAAAATCATAGTGTGGTCCTAGTTTCTTCTTTGTGGAGAATGTATTGTTACAAGTTAAGAGGAGGCACCATGAAAATAGATGGGATGCCCAGGAGTTGAGAGTCTCTACTTTTAAGAGATAAAAGTATGAACAGATCATATGAAGTAGATGTATCCAAGATGAATCCCATGATGGATCCTATCACTTCTATTTATAATAGATCCCACTCTGTTTATTTGAAGAAAATGAAAACAAGAAAATTAAGACATGGAAGCTTTTATGTTTGCTTCTGATGATGAAGGTTATATAGCGGCAAGAATTATAAACTCAAGTTGAACACCAAGTCCTTTTGAAGTCACGTCCTTTGATGTATGATCTAAAACCATAGCAGCTTCTTTGGGTTTGTATCCCTACATCAAATACTTGGTTGGAGGCTAGAATACCCACTGTGATATCCCTTAGCTTAATGATGTGTTTGTAAATAAGTGTGCACAAGTTTATTTCTTATTTAATTTAATTAAGTATGCTACATGGAAACATATTAGATATTTTAATTATCAAAAAATCATTACTACTAATGACTTTTTAAAAGTTGTAATTATGTTTTTATTTTATAAATAAAGACAAAATTCGGAAATTAATGGTTAAGTACAGATGGCTAAAAGAGAAAAATGCTGCAATTTTATTTTGGAAATTATTATTATCCATCAATGGGTCCTAGGCATCTAATCTGGGTGATTAGATTTAATTATGAAATTATGATATTGGTCAATTAAATGTTTCCTAGAAGATAGCGAGTTGTCTTCAAGAGTTGGAAACAGGGGCTCATTAATGAGAAGTTAACTACCTGTCACCTATTGGTGAGGTGGAGCTAGTTAATAACCACCCAAAGAGTGGTGTATGGATAATATCTTTCTAATTTTACTTTCTTTTGTCACACAATTTTTGGAGGAAAAAAAAAAAAAAAAAAAGAGACTGAAAAGAACTAGAGGTAATACACAAAAAAAAAAAATTGCAAACCTATTTGCTCAAGGGGGCAAGCGTATTGTTGTGTCAAGGATGGGAGGAGCCAAGTACTCATCCCTTTATCTTTGAGAATAACTTTGCAAGTCAGTGTTCCTAACTCTTAACATTGTTTAATAATTTGGTGGACCAAAAGAAAATATGATATTGTTAGATTCGTATGATTTTATGATTTTTTTCTACAGTTGGTTTGATAAGAGATAAATTCTATTCTTTTGTTGATTATGGAATATTTAATATCTGGATATTTAGTAGTAACAAAAGGAAAATATAATTTTGTTTACATCTTTCGAAAATTCTATCTCTACTATAACACAGTTATTGAAATGTACAAAAAGAAACTAATAGTCTTGCAAGCATAATTTAGAAAGTAAGGAAAGATTATGTGTTTTTGTATTACATATAGATACTATTAGAAATAATGGATTTACTTGTGCAAAATGGCTAAAGATTTAGTCTTCAACAATAGATTGTGAATGGAAATATATGAGAAAGCATGTATTATGTTTATGAAAAGACATATATGTTTTATTATAGATTCACAAATATTATGAAAAATAAATTAAGCAAGTCCCTATAAAAAATATGACTTGAAATATCAATATAGTTTTGAATTCTCATTTAGTATACATAAGCAAAGAAAAATAGAAGTAAACATCATAACTTTTCAGCTAAAGATTATAGATAGAACACAAAAGTTTGAATTATACCTAAACAATAGAGTGAAATGCAACATAGAAAATGTAAACTACTATATCTATCGTTAATATCTAGAAATGAAAAGAAATGTGAGAGACCCCTAAATTATTTAAATACATATTTAATAGTTATTAGTTGAATAGAAAAGATTCTAGTCATATTAATATTCTCTAACATAATTATACTCCAATTTAGAGTATTGTTCTATGTAAAATGAATGTCTCAAAAATATTCTTACAAGGTCAAGGTATTGCCATCATAAACAAGGGTGAGGGTTTCAAGACAAACCCTCAGTGAATATGTAAGAAAAATGTTGCAAATTTGAGAAAAATGTGAACTGAAATTTTTTCAAAAGAAAATGGAAAGGCTAAAATGATTTATGAACAAAATACGAGAAGAAAATTAAATAGATCTTACCCTATCAACATCCTTAACACATTGATGAGTTGAAATTAGTCCCTTTCGACAAAATAGAAAGTCAAGGGAATTTGATTGACAGGTAGTGAAGGGTTAACACCATGAATGACAAGAAACAACGCCTCGTGAACGGAGGCCATTGAAAACCCTAGTCGCGTAGCAACTAAGTCGATGAAGAAATTTTAGTAGAATGAATGTGTTAAATAAAATTCCACCAAGTTAGTGATTCTAGCATTAAACCCTAGTGAAACATTCATCGTTGGAGGGTCAGACTTATAGATCCAACCGTTGAAAAGATTAGGTCAACATAATACATGTGGCATTATAACCATATTCCACGTATGTCCTTACAATTCTCAAGAAGTCCCAATAATATAAGACTTAACAAAGATAAAACTATAGTGTTTCCAATTTTCAAACTAATACAACATATATGAAAATGAAAAATTTAGTGTTGATTAATTAGAGGAAGATTCACCATATCAAAATGAATGGAATTGTAAGATACTCCAATGAACAACCAAGAGTTAACTTAGTGATATGTAAATCCATTATTTCATTACACAAGGGTTAACTTAGTGATATGTAAATCCATTATTTCGTTATACAAGGGTGAACTTAGTGATATGTAAATCCATTATTTCATATTAGTGATAGTATAACATGAAGTTATGAGGGTTTTCAATACGTATAATGTTTATATACTACCAAAAATTAAAGTGGCCAAACATCAATGTAAAAGGAAAAACACAATTTTATGAATAGGAAAATAGTGTTACATGTTCAATTCAAAAAAATGTGATTAGAATGGTAGATATTGATATAAATTAGTAGGGGTTATATAATATCATAATGGTGTGATTTTATGAATAGGAAAATAGTGTTACATGTTAAATTCGAAAAAATGTGATTAGAATGGTAGATATTGATATAAATTAGTAGGGGTTATATAATATCATAATGGTGTCATTGTGATCTCTTAAAAGGATGTAATTTAAAGGATAAAATCCAAGAATTGTAAGTTAGGATTGTGTTGAAGCATGTCTCATGAATGTATATGTTGAAAATAAAATAATAGAATAGGATATTATTATGAAAATATTAAGTTGAGAATCTCTTAGTAAGTTAAACGAAAAACAACTTGAGAATTTGATATCGTATTATCCATATGATCCATATTCTTATATATTCATCAATCTAACTTCAAGGAGAAAGAATTTGGAATAGAAGTATATAAGAAAGAAATAGATTACTACTCATTGATGCTATGGGTGTATATAAATACAAATATATTTATAAAAAAAATTATTGGGTGTTAGTCTTTACAAGTGGTATCGGAGTTGTACTTACAACATTGGGCCTCCTTTGGGTCCTGAAACTTAAATAGTTATACCTATCATGACAAGATTACACAAAAGAACTAAAATGAATTGGGGTGATGCAGAACATGAAAATGAATTGAGAATGGTTGGGGGTGGAACCAATAATGCGGAAAGACAAAATTTTGAACTATTCCAAGTGATAAGGAATCTAAAAACATATCTAGATGATATTAAGGAAAATCATGAAAGGTTGGTCAAAGCTAGAGAGAAGCAAGAGGAGATCAATGGGTACCTGTTAAGGAAATTGGAAATTGAGAAGTTAGTAAAAAGACTGATAATTAAAGATCTAGGAGTAAAGCTATTAGCACCACAAGCATAAGAAACTCAATAACTTCTACTGACAACCAAACAAATGAGTCTAGTGATCAAGAAAAATAGAAACCAAGTATCAACACTTATTTGCCTAGAAAAAGGAGATCATCCTCTCAGTTACAGGGAGAATTTAAGAAAATCATACCTCCCGATTTTGATGGTGAATCTAAAGGAGCAGAGTCATGGCTTCTCAATATGTCCAAATACTTTGAGGTGTACAATTATATAAGTAATTTCAAGGCAAGATTATAAACTTACCAGTTAACTGGTAAGGAAATTTTATGGTGGGAGGAAAATAAAGTTCTTAAAAGAATCAGAAGCAAGAATTTAACTTGGAAATCATTTATGAAAGATTTTAAAAAGAAATACTTGACTCAGAGGTATTTTGCTGAGAAGGCTAGTGAGTTTCATGAGTTGAAGTTGGAAAACTCACCATGGTTGAGTTTGTTGACAAATTCATGAGTCTATTCAGGTATGTTCCTTACTTGAAGGAGGAGAAAGCAAAAATCCAAAGATTTGTTAGTTGCTTACCTTTCCATTATAGAGAAATAATTGAATTTCATCAACTGAAAACAATGGATGAAACCATTAAAAAAGATAAACTATGTTTTAATCAGAGCAAGCAAAAAGGGGAAAATTATTAAGGATGGGTGACAAAGAAACATGATAAATTTAACATCAAGAGAAAGGGGTTTTAAAATCCTACCTTTACGAAAAGTGTGCAAGCAGGAAACTACAATAAGAATTTTAACTAGCACAAAAGGTTTGGGCAGAAAGGAGGATCTATTACAGGAATTAAAAATTTCAATGAATCAATAAAATCATCTATTAGATGTTGGGCCTATGGTGAAAAACACCTGTGGAGACATTGTCCACAAAATCCCCTAAAGAAGAAGGCAACATTAAACAATGTTCAAGAAGCATCAATCATGAATGACATTGCTTGCAACATACCCATAATCAATGTGCATTGGATGGAAGGTAGGAAGATCATCAGTCAACCATGTTTAAAGTCCAAGGTAAAATCTCTAATTAATAGATGTATCTCTACTAAAAGATAGAGGATCTGCATTAAGTTATGTTTCCCTTGTTCTAGTTAAAAATTGTAAACTTGAAAAATAAAAATAATATAAGCCCTAGTTAGTACAATTTTCCACGGGAACTAAGAGGAAAGCCATTGAAAATAGTAAGAACTACACAATGATATGAATGGAATGCAAACTACCCTCAATATGAAGATCTTACCATTGGGATCTTATGATATCCTCATAGGAATGCACTGGTTAGAAGAACATAAAGTGATATTAAACTATTTGGAAAATTCCTTTACCTCTATTGATGATGAAGGAAAAGCTTCTATGGTTCAAGGGATTCCAAGAAAGGAAAAAAAAAAATTGCAATACAAATGAAGAAATATACTAGGAAAGGATGTTAATTGTTCATTATTTAAGTACTAGATTTTTCCTCAAAAAAAAAAAAAAAACCATCATTAAAGGAATATCTTGTACTAGAAAAATATAAGGATGTCTTTCAAGAGGAAATACTAAGACTTTCTCCAAGGAGGGATATTGATTTCACTGTTGATCTTATACTTGGTGTTGTTCTAGTGTCCAAGGCTCTATACAAAATGAGTATCCCTGAATTAATGGAGCTGAAAATTCAATTACAAGATCTTTTAGAAAAAGAGTATATAGGGCCAAGTGTATCTCCTTGGGGAGCCCTAGTGTTGTTTGTGAAAAATAAAGACGTGACATTAAAACTATGCATATATTATAGATAGTTGAATAAGATGACTATAAAAAATAAATACCCCTTTCCAAGAATAGGTGACTTATTTGATCAAGTTAGAGGAGTTTCCATATTCACTAAAATTGATCTAAGATCAGGATACCATCAAATCAAAATTAAGCATGAAGAAATACACAAGACAACCTTTTGCACATGTTATGGGCACTATGAGTTTGTAGTACTTCCATTTGGGTTGACTAATGCACCTACTACACTCATGTGCCTCATGAACAATGTACTAAGGTCATTCCAAGATAAGTTTGTAAATATATTTATAGACGATATTCTAGTATGCTCAAAGAGTAAGGAAGAGAATGACCAACCTCTGAAGATGGTCCTCGAAGCTCTAAGAGACAATGAACTATATATGTTAAATTTAGCAAGTGTTCATTCTACTAGCAACAAATTCATTATCTAAGATGTAATATTAGAAGAATGAATTGTTGTAGACCCTGAGAAGATAAAAGTAATTATGGAGTGGTCAGCACCTAAGAATGTGGAAGAAGTTAGATCCTTTATCGGCATCCTATTATAGGATATTTATAGAGGGATTCTCTAAACTTCCCTATCCAATTACTAATCTACAAAAAAATGGATCAAATTTGGGTGGAGTCAAAAAGTGCCAAGATAGCTTTGACAAACTAAAATGACTTTTTTTTGTAAGCTTGGCAGTAGCTTTCTATTAAACATATGTAAAGTAGGTTACAGAATATATATCTAGTGGTCTCAACCTGACCGAAGGAAACTAGGCTATTGGCCACCGATCAACATCATAAGCCATCCAAAACATAAACAGTTTGAGTATGTCCATCCAAGATTTATAAGCTACCATATCTATCACCCATCTATATTTACTATTGATAATGTAAATGTTATTTGACCAAATCATAAAATAAAATAAAATAAAAACATCAGAAACTTTCAAAAATATCATGACTTCCCAGTGGTCAATCATCAAACGATGCTACTGAGGCAGGGTCCTTTACACTCAACCCTGACATTTCATTTTTATGCAAACTTTGTAGTTGTTTTTCCATGTGGCCAAGGCAGACATTAAACGGTACAACTAGACCTGTATTGTCTGTATTTCCCGTTGAATGTCATTGTAACTCAACTCAGCTTGCTAAGTTTGCTGAGGGCCTTCCAAGTTCTAGATTTCCAACATGGCTCTCGCCAGTAAGCTCTTCATTACCCAATATAGTTGGACTAACTGTTTGAATAGAGCCAACCTTCCGCGGGTGTGTCCAAGGTCCATTACCAAAGGTGCCCAATCCTCTATTGGAATTAGTTCTACTGTTTCCTTGGCATTCATTTCCACCTCCCATTTCAAAATTTCAAACGTCACTTGTTCCAGGGATCCAAAACTGTAAGCATGAAAGAGATTTTTCATGTTCTCCTCCCCTGTTTTCCTACCTCTTACACGTTGGGGCTTACTGGACGAAGCCAACGACGTTGTCCCTTTCCTACTAATTTGATTACTGTCACGGTAGTGCCCATGCTTCCCTGTGCTAGCCTCTGCCTTCACCATGATACCATAGACTAGGTTTCTCAGTGACTACAATACCTCTCATGCCCTCACCGTAGTGAGAACCAATAGTGTAGGAGCCAGAGGAGTTTTCAATTTAGGTAAACCTAAAAGGGTGGTGCATATAGATGGTTGATTAAAATATTTCAACCAAATGCAGACTTTACCGTCCATCTTTTTCCTATGGGTGAAAATTTTGGTTCCACATTTCCTATTCTGAAGAATGAAAACACAGAGAACCTCGACACCCTTGGCCTTTGCCTTTGGGCTAGCAGAAGACCCAAATTTCACCACATCATTGAAATGGCTCGGATACATTACGCCGCCCAAACTCTTTAACCGATCCCAAGCCCATCCAAGCCTCAGACACTAAGAATTAAAAGAAGCATTTACAGAATTAACAGACTTGACACTAGTTGCTAACTCTGACTCCCCATACATTCCCCTCTGGGTCGAAATATTTCCAAAAAAATTCAAACTCTCTAACCGACCCCAGACCCATGCAAGCCTCATACACCTAGAGTTAAATGATTCATTAACATAATTTACAGACATAATACTAGTTATAGACCCTTACTCCCCATACATGCCCATCTGGGCCAGTGGATTTCCATAGAAGATTGAAATCAACATACCAGACACTAACAGTGACATACTTAACCCAATCCAAATTAACCCATGCAAGAACATCAACAAACCCTTCCTTTCTAACTTCATTCCTTGCAGCAGGACCGCCATTTCATGAACTAAGAAGGCCTCAGATACATACTAGTAGCCCTGCCTTGTCGTCACGTTGTTGACGTCACCTTAGGTGCTCAGCGTATGCCGCATGTCTCCAATCCCACAAGAAACTTTACCACCACACAACAACTCCATAGATGAAAGCACAATAATGTTTGCATGCAAAAAACCAGACTTACCACTTCTGAAACCAATGTTACCATGCACGACGTTTGATCTGCCACTTGGTTTTGGGTCATCAAGTCCTTTAATGCCTTGAGGGTGTGGAGGCGTTAGGCGGGCCACCCACTTTCTCTACCCCACAACTATTCAATCATTACTTCAATCCTCACACAGGTCTCTCCTCCCATCACACCCCGATCAGGGAACAAATTAAAATGACTTTTGACTAAAACTCCAATTCTAAAATTAGTTGATCCCAATAAGGAATTTATGGTGTGTACAGATGCAAGTAAGGAAGGTTTAGGGGAGTTTTGATGCAAGATGGTCATGTTATTTGTTATGAATACATAAACCTAAAAGAATATGAAAATAATTATGCTATTCATGATCTAAAATTAGCAGCAATCATTAATGCGTTCAAAATGTGGAGACATTATTTAATAGGGGGAAGATTTCAACTAAGGAGAAACAATGTTAGTCTCAAATACCTATTTGGTCATCCTAATTTAAATGATAGACAAGAAAGATGGTTAGCATTCATTGGTGAGTATGATTTTGAGATTACACACATCAAAGGAAAGGAAAACAAAATATCAAGCGCCTTAAACAAAAAACTTAATCAAATTTTTTGTTACATCATAAATAATTTGGTCAACAAATTGAGTATAAAAAGTCAAAACAACTCCAATCTTTGATTTAGAATATTTGAAAATTAAATAAAAGGTGAAAAAAACTGATAAATGGGATGAGGAAGATGAATTTTTAGTTAATAGCCAAGATTAATTGTTGTTTAAAGGCAAAATTTACATACCTAATAACATAAATCTGAAAATTTTTGGCTTAGATGAGCTACATAAAAGACCAACCACTGGCCATCTTGGTTGCAAAAATTTGATCACTGTATTAAGAAAATATTTTTATTGGCCAGACATTAAAAATGACACAATTGAATACATGGCAAGATTTCTTGAATGTTAGCAACTTAAAGAATCCCATCAACACCCTATTGGTTTGTTGCAACCACTACCCATTCTAGAATGGAAATGGGAGATCATTTCAATGAATTTCATCACCTGGTTATCAAAAACAATGAAACAACATGATTCCATTATGGTTGTGGTTGACAAGCTTAGTAAAGCAGCGCATTTCGTTCTAGTTAAATCTACTTTTAAGGCCATAAATATTGTAGAAATATTCATGGGGTACCTAAGGTTATGATTTCAGATAGAGATGCAAAGTTTGCCTCCAAATTTTTGAACGAGTTATTTGAAAACATGGGAACTAAGTTAAAATGTAGAACATCCTATCATCCTCAAATTGATGGTCAGATAGAAAGGGCCAATCATATTTTAGGGGACATGCTAAGGATTTTTGTGAAATACAAGCAAACTAAATGGGAGGACTATTTGCATTTAGCTTAATTTTCCTATAATAATGGATATCAAACCTCTCTAAAAATGATCCCTTTCAAAAGTATGTATGGGTGAAGATGCAAGGTACCATTAAGTTGGGATCATCCTAAAGGTAGTTTGGTATTATGACGAAACTTGTTAAAGTAAATGGAAGAGATAGTAAAGAAGGTTAAACATAATTTCAAAATACCCCAAGACCGCTAGAAAAGCTATGAAAACCTAAAAAGAACTCAAAAGGAATTCAATGTGGGGATCATGTGTATTTGAAGGTTAAGCTTAAGAAGAATGCACTCAAACTTCACATTTGTGCTAAGCTATATCCTAGATCTTGTGGACCCTTTGAGGTGTTAGCCAAAGTTATACATGTTGCTTATCAACTAGCCCTTCCATCCAATATTAAGATTCATAATGTATTTCATGTTTCATTATTGAATATGTATGTACATGATCCATCTAATTTGATTCATTTCCATGTTGTATAGGTTTAACCTGAGGGAGAGTTCCTAGCAAAACTATGGCGTATTCTAGATCGGAGGGTGGTTACACTCTGACATAGAGATGTAGGGAAATTGAAGGTTCAATGGAAACATTTCACTCCATAGGAGGCAAACTATCAGTTAGATGATGCTTTCAAGGAAGCTTATTCTTTTATATTTTGAGAATAATTTTGAAATGACCTCCAGCAATAAAGTATCCATTGGGATATCGAGACGGTGTCAAATTTAAGTAGGGGAGGATGTGATATCCCTTAACTTAATGATTTTTTAATTTATTCTTGTACTTGGTTAAGTATGATACATGGAAATAGATTATATATTTTAATTATCAGAAAGCATTACTGATAACAACTATTTGAAATTTGTAATTATGTTTTTATTTTATAAATAAAGACAAAACTAGGAAACTAATGGTTGAGTATAGATGGTTGAAAGAGAAAAATGATGCAATTTTATTTTGGAAATTATTATTATCCATGAACAAGTCCTAGGAATATAATATGGGTGGTTAGATTTAATTATGGAATTATGATATTGGTGAATTAAATGTTTCCTAGAAGGCAGGTAGTTGTCCTCAAGAGTGGGAAACAAGAGCTCATTAGTCAGAAGTTAACTACCTTGCACCTGTTAGTGAGGTGGAGGTAGTTAATAACCACCCAAAGAGTGGTAGATGGATAATATATCTATAATTTTACTTGTTTTTGTCACACAAATTCTGGAGAGCGGAAATGAAAGAGACTAAAAAGAAGCAATGGTAATAGACAAAAAAAGATTGCAGACCTTTTTCCTCAGGGGGACAAGCAGATTGTTGTGTCAAGGCTAGGAGGAGACAAGTACTCATCCCTTAATTTTCTATAATAACTTTGCAATTCGGTGTTCCTAACCCTTAACATTGTTTAACAACAGTGGACCAAAAAAATGGCAATATTGCTAGATTCATATGATTGCATGATTTTTTTTTTACAGTTGGTTTGATAAGAGATAAATTATATTCTTTTGTTCAATTATGGAATACTTAATATCTTGTTATTTAGTAGTAACAGAAGGAAAACATATTTTTCTTTACATGCTTTGAAAATTCTATCTCTACTATAACACAATTATTAAATGCACAAAAAGAAATTGCTAGTTTTGTAGGGGGGATTTAGAAAGTAAGGAAAGACTATGTTTTCTTGTATTCCATATAGATATTATTACAATTAATTGATTTAGTTGTGCAATGAATGACAACAAATAATTTTGTCTTAAACAATAGATTGTGAATGGAAACATATGAGAAAGCATGTATTACGTTTATGAAAGGAAATATATGTTTTGTTACAGATTCACAAAGATGATGAAAAATAAATTAAGCAAATCCCTACTAAAAATATTGAATTCTAATTTAATATACATTAGTCAAGAAAACTAGAAGTAAACATCATAAATTTTCAACTAAAGATTATAGATGGAAGACAGAAGTTTGAATTATGCCTAAACATTTGAGTGAAACAAAAAATACAAAATGTAAGCTACTACATGAACAGTTGATGTCTAGAAATGAAACCAGTTGTGAGGGACCCATAAATTATTAAATATGAACCAGTTGTGAGGGACCCATAAATTATTTAAATACATATTTAATAGTTATTAGTTGAATAGAAAATATTTTAGTCATTGAAATATTCTCTAAGATAATTTTACTCCAATTTAAACTATGGTTGTAAACCCAATTCATAGATAGTGATACACCAAACCCAATATCACTTATCGAAAGTACTAAACCATCTAATAATGGCAAGAGAAAAATAATAAAAATCCCTATCATCTTGATATGATTCAAGGAAACCCCAATCATATCAAGGAAACCCCAATAGAAAATATACCGTCATAGACTATACACATAAATATAACCTTATAAGTTAGTGCAAGCCGAATATTGGAGACCTCACAAACCCTATGTCGAGAGAAGAAAAGGAAATAAAACCCTTTCGACATTCAAGACCAAAAACCCAGTAAAGAATCTAGAGAAATTAGAATAGTATATAAATGCTTAACTAATAGAGTAAGGATTCCAAGCCTACATTTGTTCTTAGGAATGATTATTGGAATTAAAAGTATAGAACATTACCTTTTTTTGGTTATTTATGTCTTTGTGTAAAATGAATGTCTCGAAAATACTCTTATGAAATCACGGTATTGCAATTAAAAAAAAGGGGTGAGGGTTTCAAGAAAAACCCTCTTGAAATCTATAATAAAAATGAGGGGAAATGAGAAAACTATGAACTAAATATTTTTCAAAATAAAATGCTTTATGAGCAGAAACCTTTTAGCACAAAGAAGAAAATTAAATAGAGTTTTCCAAACAGAAAGTCAAGAGAATTTTAATGCCATGAATAGCGAAAAACATCACCCGGTAAACAAAGGCCATTGAAAACCATAGCCGCATAGCAGCTAAGTCGGCAGGGAAACTTCAATATAATGAATTTGGTAAGCAAAATTCCAACTCATTAACACTAGCATTAAACCCTAGTTAACTTAGTGATATGTAAAACCACTATTTCATAACACAAGGGTCGAATATTTATATTAGTGATAGTATAACGTGAATTAACGAGAGTTTCGAATAAGAATAATGTTTTTATACTACCCAAACTTAAAGTGATAAACGTTGACTAGGATATATAGAATCAGTGTAAAAAAAACCACATTTTTATGAATAGGAAAATAATGTTAGGTGTTAAATTCACCAAATGTGATTAGAATGGTAGATATTGATATAAATCAGTAGAGGTTATATAATATCCACAGTGGTGTGTTTATGATATTTTATAAAGATGCACTGCACAAATTCTCGTTTTAATATAATTTGTGCTAATATGTACAATCTAAGAACTGTAAATCTGAGTTGAAACATGCCTCGTTAAAGCATGTGCAATATATATGTTGAAAAGGATAAAAAAATAGAGTAGGACATTAATAGGTAAATATTAAGATGAGAATATTTTAATAAGTTGAAAAAAAAACAACTTGAGAAGTTGATCTCATAGTATACATATGATTCAAATTCTTAGATATTCACCAATATAACTTGAAGGAGAAAGAATTTGGAAGATAAGTATCTAAGAAAGAAAGAGATAACTACTCATTTATGTTATAGGCGTATATGTGTGTGTGCATGTTGACAAGTGGTATGAGTGTTGTAGTTACAACATTGGGCCTCCTTTCAGCCTCGAAACTAAAATAATTATATTTGTCATGAACAAATTGCACAAAAGAACTAAAAGAGTTGAAAAATGGCGGACACATTTAATGGACAAACTTTTGTAAGATCTCCAAGGGGTGATGCAGAACATGACACTGAATTAGGAATGGTTGGGGGTGGAACCAGTTATGTAGAAAGACAAAATTTTGAACTATTGCAGGTGATAAGGAATCTAAAAATAAGTCTATATGATATCAAGGCAAATCAGGAAAGGTTGGTCAAAGCTAGAGAGGAGCAAGAGGAGATCAATGGGTCCCAGTTAAGGAAATTGGAAAATGAGAAAGTTAGTAAAAAGACCCATAGGAAATGATCTAGGAGTAAATATATTATCACCATGAGAAGAAGTAGCTCAATAACTTCTAGTGATAGCAAAACAAATGAGTAGCAACATTTATTTTCCCAGAAGAAGGATATCATCCTCTCAATTATAGGGAGAGTTTTACAAAATTAGACCTCCCAATTTCAATGGTGAATCTGAAGGAGTAAAGGCATGGCTCCTCAATATATCCAAATACTTTGAAATGTACAAATATTTGAGTAATTTGAAGGCAATATTCGAAACTTACAAGTTAACTAGTAAAGAAACTTTATGGTGGGAGTGTTGGCTTCAAGGGCTTAGACCCAGGTTCAGAGTTAGCTGTGCTAACCAACAAAACCATATACTGCTAGCCCTTTTGGCAACGATCTGCGTAGCGTAGACTGTAGTTTCACCCGAGGCGGTATTGGGGGATGCTAGAACTAGGTTTTTGCATCCAAGGGGATTATGAAGTGTGGTTGTAAGGTTTTAATCAATTTAGCGCTTAATCTGAGCTTCATGAAACATTGATCTTATTGTTACAGTCGTAAAGCATTTTCCTACTTAACATACTTGCGAGCTATGCATAACTATTTTAACATGTATTATTTATCATATAAAACAATATTTGAACCTTTGTGACGCACTTGTAGAAGAAATGTACCAAAACAAATCATAAACAGGCTAAAATACAAAAAATACACGAACATAAGAAAACACACAGATTTGTCTCAAATTCTTCTTTATTAGCTTAAATCTTCACAGATACAATCTTTTTTACCTTGCGCACAAAATTACAAGGGTCTACGTAGATAGTTGCAGACTTACCAAGGTCTTCGCGCACAGCTGCAGGAGCCTTCCACTTCGCCTGAATATAGAAATATCTCCTAATCACATATTCAAAAACATATCATCTCATCCATTTTATTCATTTAGACTTGCTAAGACATCCCTTTGTATATTTTTCTTACCCTTACAATACTATGGTCCACAAACCATGGGTGGAGCTCCAAATACTCTAGATAATCCCATCCCTTTATAAAAGAAGGGGCTCTGACCCACCCTAAAGCCCCTTTGACTCTTATAACTCTATATTAATCGTGCTCTACTCCTCAAAATGTAGAGTCTTGACATGACTCAGACAAAACTTAGACCTGGGGGACCCCAACCCAATCGGCCCCCAACACAAATATGTGACTCATCCTCGAGTCACTCAACTGGTACGCTATCAATCTTTGCTTTCCTGCCTCAATATGTAGACTTCAATGGATGAAGTGTTGTTGTGCATTGCTCTGCATATTTCTAACTTCGTCCACGAGCTTCTCTGTTATTGGCCCTTCTGTTGTGAGGTCGATTGCCCTCTATGTTTATTGCATTCTCTTCAATTTTCCCTCTACTTCCTATGAGATCTGGTAGGCCTCATCTTCCCAAGGCTACATTCATGCAGAGATGATCTGTGCCTTCTTCCACAGCTCATCAATCTGTCCCTACAAAAGTGTTCCTTCTTGAAGATGGTTGAACTATTGCACATGTGCTAAGGTTTGTGTCATTGCTTTAAGCTCATCGAACTATAGCTTCTTGTCTCGGATTTCCACTTCAACCTTCTGCACATGGGGGTCCTCCTACATCGAGCCCCACACTTCCATTATATCTTCAAAATTTTGATTACAGTCCTTGATTGTAGTCGCTATTTGTTCCATATCATCTTTTATAGCAGCTTCTCACTGCTCTCAAACTTTCGGTGGCATGGTAGGATGCAGCTTCATCTGAAGTTCTGTAATCTGCATTTGTAGTTCAATCTAACCTTACCGACCTCTGCCTTCGATTCTTTGATTGTTGCTGACAATTTCTGAATTTTTTCTATTGAAGCTTCCTCAGTTGGGATCTAGAGCTCTGGAAGCTCACTACATACTTTGGTTATGGCATCTTCCAACGGTTGGCTGTGCGCAACTGCCTTATCCCGATCCTGCACCGCTTTATTATTTTCTTCATGTTGAAAAGTGTGCAACAAGAAATGCTTGTTGAGATTGCAACAAGATGATGGAGCTTAGTGAAAAGAGTCGCCTTCACTAAGTGGGCCCGCAGGCTATTTTTGGCGAAAGTCTATTTTTAGACTATGTCTATTTTTAGACATATGGATCATGTCTATGGATTGCAGGTTGTTGTTTATGGATGATTGATCAAGTTGGAAAAATAGATGGACTTCTATTTTTAGACCACGGCGGAGTGACACCACAGCGGAGTGACTGCTCAGTCTAATTATAGAACAGTCAAATATTATTAGCTCATAATAATATTTAGACTATAAACTTTGTCTTATTCTCTTGGAGCACTTCAGGATGAGCTACGGATGTGGTACATGCAGATCCCAGAAGAAATACGTGGTTACCTATTGGATGACTAATATTTGCATGCAGGACTTCAGTTAGAACTCAAGTGAGTTGAGTTTAGTGGACTGGAGGTGCAATGGAGTTGTGTTTAGTTTAGCTTTGTTAAACTGTTGTATTTAGTCTAACTGGCCAATAGACTAGAGATGAGTTGGGTGAATTAGTTATTAATTAATTCACAAGTTATTAACTCATAATACAACTAATGAATACATCAGTTAACTCAGTTGCATGTCAGTGCATGTTCAGTTCAGCAGGGACAGTTGTTAGAGAATCAGATTGCTATCAGTTGTGACTATAGTTGTGCACCAGATCTTGCACAAATCAGGGGATTGAGTATGCCAATGAGTTTGCACGTATTGTAGCTTTTTCTCACGTGATTTAGCCAAGGAAAGACGTGGTTGCCTTGGTATTATCACCGGTTCTTGTGCAGGTATTGAGCAGCGGAGGCAGGCAAGCAGCGGAAGAGATTTGAGCCAGTGATTGATTCAGTTCTGAGCTGTATTGTGTGTAACAGGTGGAGCTGGTACTGGATTGCTTGTGATAAGCATTATGCTGTGTAATGTTACATGACTCAATCATTAATATACAGATAGTTGGGGTTTTTAGCGAGATGCTTTCCCCGGGATACATACTGTGTTAATGTGTGAATGCTCTTGATGTTTTATTGTTATTGATGCTGCTATATTGATGATCAACGTAGAGGAGCTTATGTATTGTGTATTTTTTCTGCAATAGTACATGATCAGGATAATCTCCATTGAATATGTGTTAAATTATTCAAAATTTCTACATGGTATCAGAGCTGGTTGAT